>JASVER010000057.1:528189-577836 GCA_030449065.1 Oceanodroma leucorhoa | reverse complement strand
TCGGAGGCCTGACCTCTGGTTCAGGAAATGTTTGTTCCACTGGTTTTCCATGGAAAACCCTGTCAGAARATCGCACTCCGATAGAACACAGCGGCCTGGACCCTCCTCCGCTGCCGACACAGCCTTCCCCACGGAATCGCTGCTCCTGGAGCCTTCGGGCAGCAACGGGGAGGAGCGGGTTCAAATCTGGGAAACTCCACATTTATCTGCATCAGGCGCTGTCTTCAAAACATGCTTTCTCTCCAAGCACTTTCTACCTCAGTCACAAATATTTCTCGTAGGTGTAACTTGTCTTGGCTGAGACGCTTCAAGAGAGATGTTACTGGCCACAGAAATCTGCGGTTTTTCAATACTCCCGTCTCCCTTTGCCTTCTTTTTTCTTTTCCTTTATAAAGCGTGCACACACAGGTATGCACGCAGGTATGCGCACACATGCACACAGGTATGCACACACACATCCACACAGGTATGCGCACACATGCACACAGGTATGCACACATGCATGCACACAGGTATGCACACATGCATGCACACAGGTATGCGCACACATGCACACAGATATGCACACACGCATGCACACAGGTATGCGCACACACATGCACACAGGTATGCACACAGGTATGCACACACACACGCACACAGGTGTGCACACACAGATATGCACACACATGCACACAGATATGCACACACATGCACACAGATATGCACGCGGGTATGCACACACATGCACACACAGATATGCACACACATATGGACACACTAACTATTTTACAGGCAAGGGAATAAATTTGCGCTCACCAACTATGCTGCAGGGAGCGTGTGGGCTGGATCTCGGTTTCTGGGGGGACACGGGGTGTGCTCCGCGAGCTTCCCCGCCAGCTCGCTGCTTGGGCACGGATCCCCACCGTCCCCCCAGCTCCTCTGCGGTTTGCCCCAACAGCGCCGGGTATTTGCAGTCGGCATCTGTCCCGGCCAGCCGCGGCCCCGAGCCGGCCGTGTCTCCTCACAGCTGGTGCTGCCTTGGGGTAACTCAGGCAGTCAGAAATAACAGCGAGCGTGAGTTTAACTTGGTGAGGACGGGAATAATTGCTTTCCTGCAGGGACCCACGTGTGCCAAGCAGCGCCTGGGCGGAATAGCCGGGGCTCCGGTAGCTCAGCGCCGCCCGCCTGCCCGCCGGCAGAGGCGTCAGGATGGCCATTTCTAACGCAGAGAGCACGGTCGGAAACCTGCCTGGTCAGGAGCTGCTCTGGGGCAGCAAAGCCGGGTGCCAGCATGACCTGCAATTCCTGTGCTATTTGCAGTGGCACGTTTAAAAGAGACCTTGTCTTACAGATCGTTGTGCAAACTGAATCAAACTTGCACTTTKCTCCCTTTTTGTCTTTGCATAGATCATTTTCCCTGTCATTGCAAAGGGCTTCATCTGCTGAGCGTCTGGCACAACAGAAGAGAGAAGTGCAGAAGAGGATGTTCTGCTGCTGAGCTACCACTGCCGCCGTTTTACAAAACCCTTGCAGGGGAAGCTAGCCGAAGGCTGTAGGCTTCAGCGAGCCTTTTTGCCTCTCCCTTTGGTTTCTGCAGCCCCCATTTCTTTAGTGAGTATTAGAAGCATTTCACATGGTCACTGTGAGGAGCRAGTTCATGAGTGTCCTCCGGGCAGTGGGTATTGCCAGCCCCCGCAGGCCAGCGCAGCCTCATTTGTAACCTGGCAGTGGCAYGTGGACAACCTTGGTTTTGCACGGGAGTCTCTTCAGTGAGTSCCCGGTCCGGTAATTGTGCTCCATGAGCAATGGTTGATGTTTTCAAAATGCGTCTTGATAGGAACTGGAGGTGTCCGGCACACCTAAAATCAGCTGTTCTGTAGGATGCTGACCCACGTACCCAGTGTCTGGCTCTGTGTGTTGCATCCCTAATCAAGGCAAGTCCTGTTGTGTCCTTGAACAACCAGGAAAATATGTTCTCCTGCCTTGCGGGGATGTTTCCAGATATTTCACTGGTGGCTGTATAGCCATGTACAAACTGTGCAGCTTGGGCTGGGATTGGAGTGAGCGACAGGCTGTAGTTGTCTTCTCCTTTGGCACTTTCACTCTTTAAGCTCTGAAACAGATGGAGAACAGTCAACACAAGCAGTGGTTTTCAGGGGCATCTCCTAGCTTGGCTCTGGGCACCATTGTGCGAGGCACTGACACACACAGAGTGACAASTCCTGCCTTGCCCTGAAGCATTTGCACCATGAATAAGGTGAAGAAATAGGGGATGTGGAAGCAGGGAGAGATCCAGAGCTGTGAAGTGATTTTCCTGAAGGCAGCGCTGAAGGTCAGTGGCAGGGGGACAGTTAGGTTTTGTCAACCCTCATCCACTCGAAACTCCAAATCACCCTGCCTGTCAAAAGGGGGAAAAGCAACCCCCGCGAGGAGCGATCTGCTGCACCACCCCAGCTGCACATCGAGGAACAGCGCTGCCTCTCCCACATAGAGTACAGTAATACCACAAAATGATATTTTCTTCTCTGAGATTAAATTTGTTATCACCCATTCCTGACCTTCATTGGAACATGACCAACAATATTGAAGAAAAATCGCACTGTGGAAAACATTCCCTGGTCAGCCCGGGGAGGACGCTCCTGGAGAAAGAAGCAAAGCAGCGAAGGAGCGGCGCGGTGCCCGTGCAGCGCGTGGGCATCCCCCCGGAGCAGACCCCGCGGTGCCGGGCCCACCGAGTGCTCGCCCGGAGCACCTCCAAACGACACCCGGAGCTCCTCCAAAGGACGCCCGGAGCTCCTCCAAATAACGCCCGGAGCTCCTCCAAATAACGCCTGCCCCAGCAAGTGCCCCTCGCATAGGGAAGAGCTGTTGTCAATAAGGCACGGACCCAATAAACTGATACTGGAGCTGTGTGGAGAGATAAAAGCTCTTTAAAATATGGGCACAGGAACAGAAACGTGTTGCTTAGAGAAGTCTCTTGAAAACTTGTGTTGACAGTGCACTGATAAAAAGGTCTTTTTCTAAGGGGAGAAAAGCGCAGGCGTTGGAGAGGGCTGGGTTGGCTGCTGGGCCTACAAATAACCATGAACACGGAGGCTGCTTTTCCCATCAGTTTCCCCCCCCGATKTACCTTCAATTAGATAATATCACAAATTATTCACTGAGCTGATTGATTGAATCACACTGAGACTGCATGGAGCAGAATTTTAACTGAATTCTGACATGAGAGGAACGCGAGTGGTAACAATTAATCATAGAGGCTACGAGCACGTATGTTATTCTGTTCATGCCCTTTCAGGCAGCGTCAGTTACGTTATTTCTAATATTTACTAAGGCCATTTCAATTATTTAATTTCCGAAGCAGAGTGAGCTCCCAGGCGCAGCGGAGCCCGCGTTGCGGCCGGTGGCCGGTGACGTGCCGGTGCGGCCGGGGGCTGTGCGGGGCAGGACTGGGGCGCGCGGGGGAACCGGCATTCCCGCGGGCGCGGGGAGCACAGCAGCCTGAGCTTTCTCATCAGGAGTCACAGAGATGTGAAGGAAAGTAAAATTACAGAGCCTCGATAAAGAAATCAAGGAGAGATGTTTATTTCGGAAAGACTCTATTATGCATAGCATTAGAAAACACCAATCAGTAGTGGAAATTATTTTCGGAGAATCTGAAGAAACAGTCAGACGCTTGCATGTTATCTGCATAACAATGAAACTGAAGGTTGCYTTGATTAAAAATAGAATGAGAAAAACATATACAGTGGAAGGAGCAATGAGACCTGGTGGTAGCAAGGTAYGAAAAATGTCTTTTTCCCACAGTATTGCAGGCATGGCAATTCACTAAAAAATGGCGATTAAGCAAGAGAAGGAACAGAATTTATGAGATTATGCAGAAGGAGCTGAAAATGTCCGTTCCCTTGGCTAACGGTGCCAGAGAAGCTGTCAGAGCCGGCCCAGGCAGGGCAGAGTCCATGCCCTCGCCTCCCCGCCGAGCGGGAACTGCTGATGCCAGCGGCCGGGGCCGGCATCGCCGCGCTTTAAAGTCGTTCAAGGTGTGTTTGAACCAGAAGTTCCCATTCCCATAACACCTTGGCAAGTAAAATAAAACGATAAAATCTGTGCAAAGAAAACTCCCACCAGGATGACTGTCCTGCAAAGCAGAAAGGCCATTTCCCAGCCCCCCGAGGGGCGGGGGGGAGCGGGGCCGCCGTGCGGGGCTCAGCTCCATTCCCATCCCCTGCCGAACGCCTCGCTGCAGAACGCACGGYGCAATGCATTTTCCCTTGCAGGGTCATTCCCACTCACTGGGCTGGCTGGGTCCAGCTTGCCCCCCGTGCCAGGCAGCCCCGGGTGCACTGGGACGAGCCCCACGGGTGGGAGCGGAGGGGCTGAGGGTGCTGCCAGGAGAGGGGGAGGCGAAGGGGTCGTTGCTGCCTGCTCGACCAGGGCCCGGGAGGTTGCTGGTGGCCCCACAGGCGCTGCGAAAAGACCTGCCAGGCTCTGCCGGTGCAGCTAATCCTGCCAGGGGCTGCGGAACGGGCTAGGGCACCTCCGGGGCCCCGTCAGCTGGGTGCACTGGCACCCGACGAGCCCGTGGCATCATTTTGCATTGGGTTTCTTCAGTCGTCCTCCCCGGCAGGGAGGGGGAACAAACAGACAACAAAAACTYGCCAAACTTGCTTTTTTCTTAAGCCATCCCAAAATCATCAGCCTGAGGGAAGAGCCTGATTCGGAAACCTTGGCAAAGTTATTAGCAGCTAAAATGAGTTTTTGTAATGAGGAGTATCTGGCAAACTTTTTTATCATTGTTAGCAGCATCATCTCCAAGCATCGATTTCCTTAAACAAATCAGGGTAAGTGAATATAATGGAGAAGAAGTAAGTATTGTTATATATTTACWGTTCACTCTACTGTGTCTAAGTACAGATCGTTCGTTCAGGGAAACATGGACACTTCTGCACTGTCTCAGCTCTAATTTGTTTGCAAAGGAAAGAGAACTGGAAATCTTTGATTAAAGCCTTRCCATTTGAACCTCTTGCAGCAGCACTATGCTGATTTCAGAGAGCAACCTTATTTGCAATCCACATGCCTGTTAAATTGAACCATATCAAGCACACTGGATATATTTTAGTTTTAACATGTGACAGAAAGAAACATCTGGAATGCCCTAGCTGATATATTAAGCTTTAACTGCATTCAAAATTGTATGCCTGGATCCTGTACATTTTCCGCAGTATTTTTAGTCTCACTAGTTTCAGCTCTGCACCACTTGCCCATCTGAGTGAGCGAAGGTTTCACCGTGCTACACCACCTAAATTAGCATTTAATGCCATTTCACCTGGCTGGCGAGGGCAGGTAGCTGACCTCGGGTGCAGTAACTCACACCCAAACGGGCACAGGGCRGGAGCGGGGTCCGGGGGGTGAGCCGGGCTGACGTCCCCAGCCMCCTGAAGGCGGCTGCCGAGCCCCGCTGCCCCCCTTCCTCCCCCCCGCAGAGCCCTCGCCCCTCGCAGCCCCGGCAGGGTCTCCCTCTGCTCTGGGGGGAAAGGAGGGCTGGGAGCCGGGAGGGCAAGGGGAAGGGGCTGGAAGAGCAGGTCTGCACATCACCGCATGGGCAAAGTGCTCCACGGGTTTCCATTGCTCAGCTGCTCTCAGGACCTGCTGAAGGGGACACCRGAGCAACCGCCGAAGCCCGCGGCACGGCACTTTTGGCAGCGGTATGAACTACGGGGGTTTGTTCTGGCATAAGTTTGTTCTCTTCGGGTGAAATTCACTTAATTTGAAAAGTTCAGGTTTTGTTTTTTGTTTTCTATCTTTTCTGTTTGTTTCWCTCTCTGGTTTGTTTTTGTTTTCTATAAAAAAAAAAGCAAAAGATTTTGCAAAAAGATTTTCCCCAGGCCCTCTCCRGCGGGCGAGGACGGGCAGCCTGCTCAGGGACACGGGGCCGAGCGGAGCAGAGCACCGCGGCCCAGCCCCGGGGCTCCACGCGCGTTTCCTCCGGAGACACCCGCGTCTCCGCTTTCCCCAACCAGAGCTGCGATTCTTCCTTAGCCCGCAAAGCAGCTCTGACTCACTTATTTAATTTATGCGATGCTGCGTGTTAAAGATTCTCTGCAATTATCCAGTAAAGTCTATTACTCTAGATTAGAGCTGTGCGAATACAGTAATAGAATATATGACTATTTGTTTGAATCCTAATCTAATTTCAGTGTGAACATGCATGAGATGAGACATCTCTCTACTCGTGTCCAATTTTAAAACATTGAAACTCTGCTAGTACGAGTGTCTACAGTAAATTCATTCTCAGCTGCAGCCCACCTGCATTTGTCATAAGAAAACCGTCCAGATTTGGCAGGTCAAGCTTTACAGCTCGGCTTGTGGCACAGCCTGGTCCCAGGTTACTCGACGATGGGTAAGACACTGCACAGCACGTGGCACGAGAGCACGGGACTGCAAACGCCACGGAAAACGCAGCCAGCCAGAGTGCCGGCGGTTTTGCTCGCACGCTGAACCRGCAGCGGTTACCGGCAGCGGTTACCGGCAGCGGTTACCGGCAGCGGTGCCAGCAGGAGCCCGGAGGAGCGGGATGGGGGCAGGTCACCCGGCAGGACGGCGGCAGAGCCGGGACCTGAGGGACAACCACCGGCGGGTTGGAGACATCAGGCTTTTACAAACAGATGTCAGGAGTCCCATCTGGACCCTCCGTTTAGCTAAGAGAAAAAATGAAAGCATGGTGTTACCTGTAAATACATGCATGTGAACCGAACTTTGAAAAAGGCTTCTTGGTTCACTTCGCAAAGCAAGGAAAACAAACGGATGGATGCTGCAGGTAGATGAGGTCAGTTTAGCAGAGGAAGGCGTTTTTGAGCAATGACCGCAAGGATGGATCAGCACAGTCCTCCAGAACCTGCCGTGCCTCCTCTGTCACGGGAGGCCTTTTAAAACTCCAAACGAATGCTCCCCAAAAGGCATGTGGTAGCTGATGTGGAGTGTGATTCAGAAGAGGACAGAAAATSTGGTGACACAACGTCAGTGGGTCACAGCGTGAGCCCCCTGCCCAGGGATCCCAGGTGGCCTCCAGCCAGGGACCCACTCTGGAGCTTCACATCTTCCCACCCCCTATCCCCAGCTATGATTTTATTTTGAATCTKTTGTAGTCAGATGAAAAATTCTACTTAATTAAGAGTGGGAAAACTCTCTTCCCTATGCACTGTTTTCTGATCTGGTTCTGTGGCGGTTCTTACTGAGGATCCCAGGGCACCACAGTCTTTTGAAGCCTCTATTTTATCGCTCACAAAGAAGTACCATTGATAGCTAGAAGATGGATTGAGATGGACTGTTCTCACTAAATACCTGGAAGGAAAAGGAGAGTTTTCTTTTTRACTAAAAGTTAACCACTCTGATATCTTTTTCTTTGAAATTACCTAGGTTCTTACTTGGATAAAATAACTTCAGCTAACTATGGGCAGGGAACTTAAGTCCTTGATATTTCCTCTGCTCAGCCACTCACAGTCCTGACCAGACTATGGCATGGATTCACCRTATATTTTTGAGCAACCACAGACACGAACTAATTCATTTCCAGATTGAAAATGAATTCCTGTAGCAAACCATCACCATCCCGCAGTTTTCGGCGGCRGCAGCCTCTCACCGTGGGTGTCCCCGCGGGGCGCGGGGCTCCCTGGAGAGCCGGCAGCCGTGCCGCGCCGCAGCAGCCACGCAGCTCCGCTCCCAGCAGAGCATTCACRGCCCCGGGGCCGCCCGGCTGCGGCAGCCAACGCGCGACCCCCTCCGCACGTGCCCCGCTCCCGCCTGCTGCACCCCGGCCTCCGGCAGCTTCCCGCAGCTCGCTTTGAGGCGCAGTTCATCGTGGAAAGAAAAACGCTGGCTTCATTATATTACCTCCTGAAACCTTTTGGGCGGGTTCAGGAATCAGTGGTGCTCTGAGGAACGAAATAAAYGCCTGCAAAGAGAAAGAGAAGTTTCAAATAACATCTACAAAAGCCAAAACCTCCAAAAGCGACAAGGAGGGTGCGAGGGGCGCGGGGTACCGGGGCTGCCACGCTCACCGCTCCCCAGCTGCGGCTGGCAGCCGGGTGCGCGCCCACGGGAACCCGGCTGGGGAGACCCGAGTGCCGTATATCGGTCGTGCCTCCGAGCGCAGGGGCTGCCCGWGTCTACACGGCGCTGAAGGGGTGCGTGGGGGCCGATGAGCGGGAGGCAGGCGGGGGGCCCGGCTCTGGAGGAGGGGGCAAGTGGGGCGAGGAGCAATGGTGCCGGCCGGCGTTGTGCAACCCACCTGCACAGAGGCTGTGCCACACGTCCTCGGCTGGCTCACGCACATCCGCAGCGAAGCGGAGCTGCAGACCACACGTTTCTCCTCTTAGGGAAGGGAGGAAACCTGAGCAGAGGCTGCTGCTCCACGCCGCTGACGGCCCTTACCCTCACCTGGGGCCATGGGGTTTTATCTACAGCCCTGCGTTGCTCAGCCATGGCCCAACTGCTCAAACTTTGGTCACTGAAGGCGCTACAGTGCAAAGCTCTAGAGCAAAAAGTAATAATGTAAAATGAGAAGAAAAAGGCATTTTGCTCTCCCATGAAAGTTGTAAAGCTTTCTTTTCTTTTTTACTTTCCACATCCAAAAAAAAAAAGAAAAGTACAATCTGTTTTTCAGAAACTAAAGTGAAAGGAGAAGGGGCAGGGGGAGGAGATCGGGATCCTCCCCCCGGCCCGGCACATGCCAGGGTGGCCCGGTGGTGCCGGTGCTCAGCTGGCGTGAGGGACACGGGGGGTCCCCAGAGGCTCCACTGCGGAGCAGGTCTGCCTGCTGCGGGGCAGAGCCGCGGCTGGCTGGGAGGGAGCACTGGGCGAGCTCCTGCCCCTGCTCTCTGCCGCTCTGCCGTGCCCATCGGGCTGCCGGGGGCCGCGGGCTCCCTCCTTGGCCAGGTGGGTACGTGTGCTCTTGCAGATCAAGTTATTTCAAGCAAGCGACACATCCAATTTTGTTTGGCAACTCCTGCGTGTGTGCTCAACTTCCCCTTGTCACAGAGCATCTGGCATGTTCTCCTCTTTGGCATTCTGGATTTAAACTCTCGCGCTGACCTTTTCAAACATAATTATTCTCACTTCCCAAGGAAGGTCTGAGACTCTTGGACAGATCAATAGATTTGCCCTTATTCCTCCTATACAGAGTAAATATGATCAATAGCAAGATTCTTCCAGTTTTCTCTCCCCTTTGTCTCCCCCACGTGTCTTCACGGATATGAATGGCTTCCTGAAGATGTCCAAGTACCAGGTCTCCTTCTTCAAATACCAGAATGGAAGATTAAGGCTTTATGTATGAACTGGCTTGAGTTTTATGCCAAAGACCTGGGCTGGGCTGGGTGAGAGTAAAGACCCAAAGTGAGTGTCAGAGGCCAGTAAGGCTTCCCTGAAGTAATGCTCCCTGCTTATTGTCCAAATGGGTCATTTCATCCAGATTTTGTCAAGATTAACTAGTTCAGCAGTACTTCTGCAATGCTTGTGGCTGTTTTACATGCCATAACCAGAGGGAGGCTGAATTATGTCACTGCAGGTGAGACCTTATGTCCTGGTTTCGGCCGGGATAGAGTTCAATTTCTTCCTAGTGCTACGTTTTGGGTTTAGTATGAGAAGAATGTTGATAACACACTGCTGGTTTTAGTTGTTGCTAAGTAGTCTACTACTCAAGGACTTTTCAGTTTCCCGTGCTCTGCCCGGTGCACAAGAGGCTGGGRGGGRGYATAGCCGGGACAGCTGGCGCAGCTGGCCAATGGGGTATTCCATACCATGTGATGTCATGCCCATGACATGAATGGGAGGGGGACCCAGGAAGTAGCGATGGCTGTTTGGGCATTGCTCGGCGGGTGGTGAGCAATTGCATTGTGCATCACTCATTTTGTATATTCTATCATTATTATTATTACTATTATTATTATTATTATTTTTCCTTCCTTTTCTGTTCTATTAAACTGTCTTTATCTCAGTCCGTGAATTTTACTTTTTTTCTTTCTCCTGATTCTCTCCCCGTCCCACTGGGGGCGGGGAGTGAGCGACCGGCTGTGTGGTGTTTGGCTGCCTGCTGGGTTAAACCATGACACCTTACCTACGGCCTCCTCCTGGGACAGGTTCCAGTGCCATCTGAGACATCCTAGTACATGCCATGCCTGGCTTCCAGGTGACTCTTCAGAGAGAAGTGGTGCCCCATTGAGTGCCTCCTTGTCTGCCAGTCCCATGTGGCTGTTCAGGCACTCTCAGAAGTCTCCAGTGGCCATAGGCACCTCCATCGTCTATGGCCACAGACACCTCTGTCATCAATGGCCATAAGTACCTCCATCTCATAGAATCATAGAATCATAGAATCATTAAGGTTGGAAAAGACCTCTAAGATCATCGAGTCCAACCATCAACCCAGTACCCATGCCCACTAAACCATGTCCCGAAGCACCTCATCCACACGTTTTTTGAACACCTCCAGGGATGGTGACTCCACCACTTCCCTGGGCAGCCTGTTCCAATGCCTGACTACCCTTTCGGTGAAGAAATTTTTCCTAATATCCAATCTAAACCTCCCCTGGTGCAACTTGAGGCCATTTCCTCTCGTCCTAATGGCCATTGGAGATGGCATCTCCATCCAATGGCATCTCCATCCAAGAGCTAAAGTGTCATCTAGGCAGCTGCCGACTGGGGCTGCACAACCACCCCAGACCTCACTGCAGAGCCCAAAACGACTCCAGTCACCCTCCCCTGGCAGGCGAGGCGCCGGCGGCCACAAAACTGCTCGGAGGACAATACAGTGATGAATCCARATGTTTTAAGAAGGAACGAATGAACAAGGCTGGGTAGCATGGGGAACCAGTCAGACCTTTTGCCTCAAACTGATCTTCTTTGTGGGTTGGAAGTTTATGGATTGGGCTTTTCCCCACCTTGTTGCTAATACACACCATTTTATCAAAAACGCYGCGTCTTTATTGCACTCCTGAAAACCTCAACGTACAGTCTTTTGTGCTTATGAGATAATTCCAGCTTAAAGTAAGTTCCAGCAAGATTATACAAATAATTGATTTTTTGTTTCATTACTTGCTAGCTTCTTGAAAATAATAAGAGTAATAATAATAAACCCAGAAATAAGTCCACCTGAGTTTAYTTTTTTCAGTGCAAAAGAGCAATTTCAGTTTACTCTATCTTTTATTGTTAATACTCTTCAGTATTTCATTTTGACAAATTTAAAATGTAAATGTTTTGAAATTAAATACTGATTTTTTAAAACATTGAAATAAATTGCTATGTCTTCTGGAAGATGTTTCACCTCACACCATTTAGTAATATTTGACCAAATTATATAACACCTTGCCAAGCTCTTAATTTTAGCCTGTATTATTTTAGAATGAGAATTAAATACATGAACCATACCTCAGCAAAAAAAAAGACAAAATATTATTTTACAAAATATGTATTTATACCTCATTACTTTTGTTGTAGCTTAACCCGCAGGCAGCCAAACACCACATAGCCACTCACTCCCTCCCGCCCCGGTGGGATGGGGGAGAGAATTGGAAAAAAAAAAAAAGTAAAATCTGTGGATTGAGATAAAGACAGTTTAATAGAACAGAAAAGGAAGGGAAAATAATAACTATAATAACTATGATAGAATATACAAAATGAGTGACGCACAATGCAGTTGCTCACCACCCGCCGACCGATGCCCAGCCAGTCCCCAAGTAGCGACCGCTACTTCCTGGACTTCGCCTGCTAGTTTATATACCGAGCATGACGTCATAGGGTATGGAATACCCCGTTGGCCGGTTGGGTCAGCTGTCCTGGCTGTGCTCCCTCCCACCTTCTTGTGCACCTTCCCATGCTGAAGAGTCTTGGCTAGTGTAAGCACTSCTTAGCAACAGCTCCAACWTCGRTGTGTTAGCACATTATTCTCGTACTACATCCAAAACCCAGSACTGTACCAGCTACTAGGAAGAAAATTAACTCTGTCCCAGCCGAAMCCGGGACACTTTTCATGGCCAGGAGTGGCAATACTTTTTCCCTTGTGATTTCCTTGCCACTGTCAGGACTTTGTGTGACTGTGCAAGACTCCCCCTCTGTRTGCCACCGCTTCGAGCTGCTCCCTGCAGCAGCTGGAGGCAATCTGAGACCTGAGGAATCTGCYGGGTCTCTCCTTGGAGAGCACTGGGGTGAGGAAGAGATAAAGCTCTTCTCAGGCTGCCTCTGCCTGGGAGGAAGCGAGAGGTGCCAGAAATCCCAGGAGAGTTCCATGCCCGAGAAAAATGTTTTGAAGCAAACCTGGCTTTGAACTGAAGCGAACACATTTTTATTCAATATTTCCATTGTGAATGGTTATGCTTTATTATGTGAAAGGCTGGAGAATCATTTCTTCACACTAAAAAAAAATGTTGAAGGGCAACTGTCTTCTTCCTTCTGTGCATAGTTTGAGTCTCATGTGGCTTTGGGCAGCTCCTGAGAAATCACTGRTGCAGTATTCTCTGAGCAACCTGATCTAGGTGAAGATGTTCCTGCTCACTGCAGAGGGGTTGGACTAGATGGCCTTTAAAGGTCCCTTCCAACCCAAACCATTCTACAATTCTATGATTCATAACACCTGCACTTTCCCTGGCAGTCAACATACCTGCATGGTTTTCAGATTATTGCTGCCGCGATGACGGCTCAGTAATGTCTCTTGGCTTAATTAAACCACGTGTGAAACCCCTGTTGAGCCATGTACTCCAGGATTATGCTGCTGGGTTTATGGGGGTTGGTTGTTTACTTGTTTTGAAGAGAAAAGGAAATATTTTTGCTCTCAGATTAAATGAAGAGAAGCTCTCTCAGTCACTGGCTAACACCACAGAGCCAGCCTCAGAGACGTCCGGGGTGAGGCACCGTGCCTGGCCATGGAAACAGAGCTGCGTGCGGTGATGGGAGCTTGCAGAAGGCGGCAGAAGGGTGACACTGAGACCGGTTTTATGCCGGGTTCCCTGTGCAGATTGGGCAAAGTTGCCCCCGGCACAGGAGCGCAGCCCCAGGCACCCMGCAGCCACGGCCGGGTGAGAACAGGGGCCCGGGGTGAGGTACCGTGCCATGCCTCTGCAAGGCACCGCGGGCAGGGAGCGCCTCGGTATTTGCCAGGCGTGAAACATCCCTGAAGTACCCGGCTCCACGAGTAGGATCCATTAATGGTATTGCAAAATAAATAACAAGCAATGGTTTCCTTCATGCTAAATGCCCGTTCCTACTGTCAGCAGCAGACAACAGAGCTCTCTGCAGAGGGAGATGTGTTCCTGCCCCTCGCCGAGAAAAGCAGCCCCTTTGTGTGTGCATGTGTGTCTGGTTGTACTTACAATTCCCCGAGGGAGACATTCTTGTTGAGTCCGTGGGGAAATAACWATTTCCCTGGGCATGAATGGAGCCAAAGTAATAGCTGTGTTCTGTAGAGTCTGTCAGATTGTTAAGGTAAATTTTGGGGTGTTTTCCTATTTTTTTCCTTAAGTAAGCAGATCACATTCTCTCCCTCTTTCTTTCCTCTCCCTCCCCTATCGATATCAGCAGCTGTAAATCCAGCCGGCGCTTGATGGCGTGGATGGGAAGTTAAAAGCAGACAGAAGGCACTGCTACTGCATTCTTCCATGGCAGTGACATTAAAATTTAGTCAATTAGAGAACAATTTGCGAGCACCCAGCACCAGTGGCTGCAGGGTGCTCCTCTCAAGGTATTTAAGCCTGAGTTTTTACTTTTAAGACGTTGCCTAGCTCTTCCCCCCCCCCCATCACATTACTCTGTGAGCATTTGCATCACCCCCCAGCAGCCTTTGGGGGGGACTGTAAGYGGTACCCAGCCTTTCTGCATCACTGCCAGGAAGAGGTGGAGGGGCAAACAGTCCCGACTGCTTTTGCACAAGCAGAGACCATCAGTGACAGGTRACAAAAATGTAGCAGCCACACATGGAAACTTCACAGGGGAAAAAAMCAGCTGGACACAGGAGCATCCCCCCCTCCTCCTGCTGTTGCAAAGTGACCAGCGAATTAAAGSGTATGCTAACGCCACAGTCATTTAGAAATGAGTTTTGTCAATAAAAGGGAAACAGAAGGAGCCTGCACAGACATCAGAGCTTCCCAAAAGCTGGAGTAAGGTAAGCTTTTCTGTTTCATATTAATAGCCCTCAATTAGAGCTTCATGTAGTGACACACTGTGCTGGTCTAATAAGGCGATCTGCCTTAGCCTCTTAAATAACAGTTGGCTTTTTTTTCAGGCCATCCTGAATATTTTCTCTGTGGGATGTGATGGGTTTGTAATACCAGTGGGAAGACAAACTACTACGAAAATGAAGATATAGCAGAAAAGATCAAGAGAAAGGAATGCAAAAAAGGTTTCTCCCCTTTGAAAATCCCTGTAAACTACGCAAGCAGCAAGAGAAGATGTAAAACTTGCAAGAAATTTACAAATTAAATGAAATGCAAACATGAAACTAACATCTTCATAGTTTCAAACAGCTGTATAAAAAGCTGTATAGGTCACTTGTGAACATAGGTCAAAAAGCAGAGAACAAATTAAGCCATGTAAATATTTTCTTACATTTCCAGTCATGCGCATGTATCTAAAATAACAGTATGAAGCATCTGAAATCAAGTTCTGGAGACAAACTGGTTTATTCAGATAGTGGYGGTTACCTAACCTACCATTCTTCAAATAAGTTTAAAATTACACCGCTATTGTTACTGATAAAGATGGATTCAGAATCCCACAGGGAAAACACCCTTGTTTCTAGAAGGAAAGAAATGCAGCGCAAGCTCTTGGTTCACTACAGTGGGTATCTGCAAGTAAAGAGAGCCTACACGTTTTGAATAGATTATGTAAATCTGTAGCCTGAGCGCTGTAAACACCCAGGCTCTTACATTGCCGGCTTTTTGCGCATTTCACTGTTGGATTACTTTAGCGCATCAATTATTCTTATTACTTTACAGCTGTATTTTGTAATTAATTCTTTGCTCAGTATCAGGGGACCGGCCTGCTCTTCTTCTTTTGGATGTTTTCTTGTCCGTATTGTCTATGAACAGAAATGAGTGTCACAGGTAGGTCCCCCGTACAGACGAAACCCTGGAAAGACTCTTGGCCTCGGGATGTTAGTGCCTGGCTGCCACCACACGAGGAGCGTAGCATCAGTGCACGCATTTTCTCAGCAGCTCCGGGAGATTCGGCGTTTCTGTACCCGCTCCTCACCCCCCCCCCGCGGCAGAGACCTCCTTACGTCCCGTCCCTGGGGCACCCTGGCCCTGGGCTGCCGCCGCTTCTGCGGAGAACAAAACGACTGCCGTCTCCCTGAGAGCCACCGGCCATCCCCGGAGGGGTGTCTGTAACACAGCCACGGCMGGGAAAGCATCGTCAGCCCGGGAAAGCTGCCGCGGGGGCTGCCCGGGGCCGGTGCCCGGCAGYCCCGGGGAGCTGCGCGCCGGTGCCGGGCAGAGCGCGCCTGCGGAGCCGCCAAGGTCGGAGCGTTCGGAGCCGTTCTGCGCTCGTACCCGCAGGCGGATTAAGCGCCACRGACTGATGCAGGAGATTTGGCTTTCCGTACAAATACAGCAACAGGATATCATTAGAAACGTGGTTAAAACAACGCTTCTGTACTTATGTGCGAGGGAAATACACGTAAGCATCCGATTTCTCTCTCAGGGTGATCCTTGGCTCATCCTTGTAAGGAAAGAGGCTGTAAGGTGTGAGGTCAATGGGGAGAGGTGGGCAGGGCGCTGAGTCGCTGCTGCTGTCTGAAGCCCCCGAACAAGGAGCCTCTGCTGCAGCAGGGCACTGCCGAGGGGGCGAGGATGGGAGGGAGGTTTTGAAGGAAAGGATTAACTGTCTTCCCACTTGGAGACCTATATTATAAAAGGCACTAGAAAGCCTAGGGAATTGTATAATTAACAGTGAACTTAATATTAAACGTCTTTTATATCGTATGAACCATTTGCACAAAAATAGCTGTTTCCTTCACAGCAAGCACATCTGAAGCGCAGATTAAAGGATCCTACATTTTGCATTTCCAAAATTCTGTGGCTTTTACCCCTCTAATTTATTAACTTCCGATGTGTATCTCCAATCCCAGAAGAGCTTAATGCAAGATGCAAGGCTGAGCCCTCGCAGGATCAGTGGCAAACTAGCAAGGTAAGCCCCATCCTCCCTTTTCCACGGCGATCACTGTGATAATATATAACATGGCAACACCATCTTTCTACCAGTTCCTACAGCTCAGCTCTTGGCTTTGTCTGAGCTCCCTTGAAATGGAGGTGAGATAAAAAGAGAGCTAACAGCAAAGAGGGGACAACCGAAGAAGCTGCCTACGAGCATGCTGGGCGCTTTGCCCGTTCCCTGAATCAGGCGAGTTTTCAACAAAGATTTTCTTTCAAGGGCCTGGTGTGTGTCTAGAAAGTGCCAGCCTTCTGGTGATGTTGCACTTAGCGGTCTGGATCCTGCCAGAGGTAACTCTTYTTGTTTTATTTTGTTGATCAGGATGTGTTTTCCCCACAAGCAAAACTACGAGAAGATTTCTCCTGCTCAGTTATTAGGRCACACTCTTGCTGAAAGCAAAATGACCACAGAGTGAAAAAGCATTTTTTAGTGTTGGAAAAAGAAGTWGTGGGTCCAGTACCCAAATTATTCCAAGTACCTGGAGAGGATGATACTGTGACATGGCCCAACTCACCCCTCCTCGCACCCGGACACGCAGCAAGGGGACGGGCGGTGTGGCTGGGACAGCTCTGTTTCCATATGGGGGAAGGCCGCTCTCCAAGGCAGCGTAACAGGTTTTCAGCAAAAATACTACATGTGTCTGAAAACAATAGTTTTTTAAACCTCASCTCTTTGCAGTGAGAGCCAGCTTCAGTGAGCACCTCAAGTTTCTGGATKTAGAAGTTTAAAGTGCTTATAGAGCAATGTTTCTAGTTTTTGATTAAATATTCAAAAGCTCTTCATTGAAATAAAATGTTTTCACTAAGCAGAACTATTTCCCAGTTCATTGGGAATATTGGAATTATTTTAGAATTGCAGCAATATATATGTATTTGTATGTCTACATGTGTATATATATATGCATACACGCATCTATAAATTCAGATGAGAATTCCACAAGCACTCCATAAACTTGTCCCTGGAGAGCAGTCATGTCAACTGCTCTTCCTGGAGACCTGTCTTGCCTTCCCGTGCCTCATTTTTAATTTGTCTGTTTGAGTTCTCAAGTGTTTGTCAAGGATGGGCCATCCGTCAGAAGCAATCCCAGAAGACTACCGCTGATGCTCCGCTCRCCATTCACGCACGGATGCAGCAAAGGATGAAAACCTGGTTTTAGTCATCAGTGGCAGTGTGAAGCCGGGGAGGTGAGGAGCTGCCGGGGCGGTGSAGAGCCGGGGCAGGGAAGCTCCGCTGGCCGTGGGGCTCGGCAGCGGGAGGCTGCAGGGATGCCCCGTACCACCAGCCCCTGCCCTGAGCAGCTCCAGGCTCACCAGCCCAGAGCAGGCAGAGCCCCCGCCTGGGCTCAGGACCTTGGGACCGTGGCTGTSATGTGGCTGTACCACCTCCTGTGGCTTGGTATTTGCCTGGCTAGACCCCTTTTGGCTGAAATGCCTTTATTTGGCCAACCAAGGCCATGCAACCTTGCGGGAAAATTGGTCACAGTAAATTTACCTGTTTATTATAAACAGTGAACCGCTGTCGTGGTTTAACCCCAGCCKGCAACTCAGCCCCACGCAGCCGCTCACTCACTCCCCCCTGGTGGGATGGGGGAGAAAATCAGAAGCATAAAAGTGAGAAAACTCATGGGTTGAGATAAAGACAGTTTGATAGGGAAAGCAAAAGCTGCGCACAAGCAAAGCAAACCAAGGAATTCCTTCACCCCTTCCCATGGGCAGGCAGGTGTTCAGCCATCCCCAGGACAGCAGGGCTCCATCACGTGTGACGGTGACTTGGGAAGACAAACGCCATCACTCCAAACGTCCCCCACTTCCTTCTTCTTCCCCAGCTTTATGTGCTGAGCATGACGYCATATGGTGTGGGATGTCCCTTGGGTCAGTTGGGGTCAGCTGTCCCAGCYGTGTCCCCTCCCAACTCCTTGTGCACCTCCTCGCTGGCAGACCATGGGAAGCTGAAAAGTCCTTGACTAGTGCAAGCACTGCTCAGCAATAACGAAAACATCCCGGTGTTATCAACACTGTTTCCAGCACAAATCCAAAACATAGCCCCGTACTGGCTACTGTGAAGAAAATTAACTCTACCCCAGCCAAAACCAGCACAACCACCTCGCTGCACGGCGAGCCTCGGGGGGCTCGTTGCAGACCCCCTCTCGGCAGCTGTCAGCCCCTCGGTGAGCGGCCGGCGCGCAAACCCCGGCTGGGGCCAGCCCCGGGCTCCAGCGCCGACAGGCTGCGGGACACCAGCATCGCGGAGAACGGGGCAGCCTGCAGGGGCTCGAGCTTGTGCTGGGGCTGTCAAAGGGAAGTGCTGGAGCAGAATTTCCATCGTCCATCTCCTGTGAATGGCAGGACTACAGCCCACCTTTTTCTTGTCAGTAGAATATATTTTTCTAACACAAATTGGTCAATATTTGAAAATTATTTACCTGGAAAGGGAAAGACTGCTCCTTGAATAATGAGTGCCGTGTGAAACTTTCTTCTGAAAGAAGTTATCTAGGAACAGTCRAATGTGATTGGAAGAAAGCAACAGTTCCTAGACACCTAAATACATCTGTTACGAGCATCCTTGCTCTGCAATCTGAATGGAGACATGTAAAAATGGGTATGTCATTGTGGTGCATTATATGATCATATTTTAAAGCCATCTTCAGCTGTAACAAGCTCTAAGGTATTTTCTAGAGTGATGAAGTATTTAATAAAAATAAGACAAAGAGTCACTGGAGACGTCAGTGGCTTGCATGCCCTTTGAAATACATTACTGTTCCAAAAGATATTAGCTTAATACTCTCTTCTAGTTAAAACTGTGATTCATCGTCTAAAAGGAGAAAGATGTCAATGGATCTGCAAAACTCTTTTAAGCTTCATTCAGCAGATCTGGATAAAATTTCCATACAATTCTTGTTTCCTCTGTGTAGAAAAGGAGACATCATAAAGGRTACCATTGTCTGACGAGAATATCTTATCGCATGAAAGGGCATATTAAGCAACTTCTAGACCTTCCAGTGTGAATTCACTCCACAGAACCCAATGTTCCTTTACCTGCAGTATCCGAGGTTTGAGCAGTTGCTCGCAGGAGAAATGTTCTGTTCCCTTCCTCTGCTCACATCCTTTGTGCTACAGCCACTAATGACCCTTTTCTCTCAATAATATAATCTAATCATATGAAGCTAGCAGTGATTCAGCCTAACCTGTATTTAACTTGAATTTGCTGCTTCTTGCCAGACCTGATGAAACTGCTCTGAGCATCCCACCTCCCTCACTACAAGTCTCTAGCTCAAAGCAATTAACCTTTTATTTTTTTCCTATAATGCCTGAATTTCAGCTTATTTTATTTTCCAAAGAAATTATCTTCTCTGAGCATGCAACAATCCTATAATTAAAATAATTTGCCCTMGTGGCATAGAGGGTACATAATTGGCAGGTAAGGATACTTGATATTTTAATAACTGTGAGATATATAAGAAATTTTTCTCACCTCCAGTTGCCTGTGAACAGGAGCTGCTGTACTTTATGCCTTTACGATCTTCATCAGTCCTTCTGACCTGTCATTTTTCCAGAACTTTATTTTCCAAATGACCCAGTAGCTCACTAAAATAAGCTGAACTCCTCTGCAAAGAAAATCAATCATTTCCTACAATATCTTACTAAGAAATGTTCTGTGCTTGCTAAACTACTATACCAGATTCCATATACAATGGCAAAATATTAAAAAAGGTTAACATTTTAATGCAAGAGCTGAATCTGAAAATGGAAAGGGTCTTTGATGTCTGAATCTAGCTAGAAATGTCATAGGACTGGGCTTTTATGAACAATTCCTTCTAATACCAACTTTGGCAGGGGCAAAAATTAAAATCTAACAATAGTCTTCTCTGTAACATTTTGGTGGTTCTGTGTCTGACCTTTTCAAGCCAGATATGCAACTGTCTATGCTTTTAATCATGGGGGAAAAGACATTGCAAAAATCCTGTAAAAAGAAAAAGAATCAAAATTCCAAAAACTTTCCAARTCCAAAGGATGGGATGATGCTAAAAGGTGTTGCTGCACCTCTTCTACCTCCCCTTCAGCCTCCCCAGCTGTCAGAGCCGGCTGACTGGAGGAGCACCGCTTGTCCACCCTGCGATGTCCTCCCAGAGGTCCCYGAGAAGGTTTAGGGGCAGCCCCTGAGGGGCCAAGCACGACGGCTGTGGCGGAGACGGGGCAGATGGAGCTGGCGCGGACCCTGCCGCTGGGTGACCCTCCCCGAACCACGCCAAGAGCCGATTCTGGGAAGCGAGGCAGAGCATCCAGACGTGGCTATGGGAGCAGGGCAGGGCATGCAACGCCACGGGGAGGGCAGAAGACGTCCCCAAACTTCAGTCTGAGGGAAGAAAACCGACACTTGGGGTTGAAGATGAAAGATGAACACAGCCCTCATTATGTAAAGAGCTCGTCCATCTCCAGCCCCGTGTCTATCAATGCTCTGTGCCACCGAGGCCCAGAGCCAGCAGGGCTCCAGCCGCGGTTCACCCGGCGCATCCTGTGGGCATCGGCCGGCGGCTCCGCTCCCGCCCCAGGAACAGGTTTCTGCTGAGGGCGAACCTGGGACAGCTTTCAAACGCAAACAAAAAGTGTCTTATGGTCTCATTTCTCTCCTTCTTCAGCTTGATCAYGTAAACTGACCGAGAAACACGTTGGGTAGGGTCCGGCAGACTGGAGCAGCCGCCCGCTGTGCTGCCGCTCTGCAGCGGGACCCCGGGGGGGCCGGGACCCCACACCTCYGGGCCCGTCCAGCCAAACTGGGTCCCTGGCTCGGCGTTCAGAGCTCTGCCCTTCCCGGTGCCAAAACAGACCCTTCCCGGTGGGAACACATCAAGTGGGCAGTCGCCAGGGGCTCACTGTTAGGTACTTCTGCAAGTGTTTTAGAGAAGAAACATAAAAGATGTTTCATTTGTGCCCCTTAGAACAGATGTTTAGCATTAAAAGACTTTCTAAGGATTACTTTGCAAAATTTTTCTAAATGTATCTGAAAGCTTTTTGAGAAACTGCCACCAGATAGTTAAAAATGAGATTGTCAGATGAAATTTAGAAATTGGAAAGAGGAAGAAGGATGGGAAACGATACAAATCTGCCTCTCATTTAGTCGTAGTGAATGGCTATTTAGGAATAAAGGTAGAACTGGAGGACTCAGGCATGCAAACATTTTACTAAATAACAAGGCAAAAGATTTTGATCATTAAACCAGGAGCAAGTTGCMCGATGGCAGCTCTATCGAAAGAAGGAAATTACATTCTGTGACTTTGTAAGTCTCGGAAGGAAATCACATTTGGCTCGCCTAGGGCAAAATGATCACCCCTTTACGCAAGCTAATACATTCATAGCTGACCTCATTTCTTAGGGCATGTGTCTAGGGCCAGAAAAACATAAAGCCCATAGGGAAGCGAGGACGAGGGAGGAAGGGTCAGACGAGCCAGCCAGGCAGGCAGGGAGGGAGGTGAGAGCATCCCACGGGAGTGAGGGTTCGCGTCAGCGGGGGGGAGCGGGGCAGGGGCGGGAAGGGACGGCCCTGCCGGGGCTCCCCGCTCCGCGTCCCGCGGGCAAAGCCGGGCTTCGGCACAGGCGCTGCCCTCCGCCCCGCGCAGAGGCCAGCCAGTCGAAACTCAGCGTTGCGTCTGCCGGGGGAAATTTCAACAGCTCATAGTCTGTTTTCATTTTTTAATGAACTGGAGAAAATACTTTCACTTTCTTCAGCAACATTTCCACAAAAGAATACTTTTTTTTGCAGCAGATATGAAGAGGTATAATAAAAATCGCCACAATGTTATATGAATCTTTTTCATTTTATCCAGCACCTTTTCCATCGTAACGAGRAACATTTTCTAGCAGCACTTCCACSCAGTCCCAAGCACAAACTGGAATCCTGAACAGATCGCACAGACCAGGCACCGGCTGGCAACAGCCCCGGTTTGTTTTCCGTGGAAGGGTAGGTAAGCGCTGCCYGCGGACCCCGCTCTGAGGGAGGTGGGTTACCCTGGGGGGGTCACAGCACCTCCCCTTGCAGCCCGGGGGTCCTGGCAGCGTCCTACYACACAGGCAGTGTCATGAGTGCCACATGCCTTAGCCCAGATACACAAACCCATCATGAAATCWATACGTAAGCGGCACTAAGCCGTTTCAAAAGCGGTGCACATCGCTCCCAGGAAACGGGGTTAGGAGAGCCTGAAAGGAGYAAGGAAGACTTGAGGAGCATCCGTGTTCCCCAAGAGCCACTGTGCACACAAGAAAGGCCTCTCAGACGACGGAAATTCTCACTCAGGGCAGGATAATTATTGCTGTAACACTTAAAAAATTATTCATATTTTGGTCTCATCAAGCAATCCCCCCAGACGTCAGCCCCACCRGGCAACCAGCCACAGCCCGTGCTGACTCACACCGAGCACGTGGCCCCAGGCTGCTTCATAGGCGCCATTTTAAAATGTGATTTTTCGTAGCTTCCTCAGACAGGACCCTCCACACACACAAAGCAAGGACGGGCTGCCCGCCCCTCAGAGAGGGCTGCGGCSTGTCCCAGGGTGGTGGGTTTGCAGGCAGGAGCTCGCCTGCCCTCCTGAGCCCCGGGACCGGGGGGTCCTGGGCCATGGGGCACCGCCGGCCTGAAGAGGGACAAAACTAAAAGAGGCTTTTGTCAGCGAGGCAATGAATATTCCTGCAGCCAGAGTGAGAATAGTTTGATATTTAGAGGTGAATTAATCAGGAAAAGGCTCTTTTATAAGCTAACAACAGACAGTCAGAACAAATTTATTTAACTTAACTCTGGGGAAAGGATAGTGCTTAATCAGGAACCTGAAAGGATCGTTATCCCTGCTGGAGGACTGGCACCTGGCTGTGCCCAGCCCTCACGAAACGAAACAAAGACAAACCCCAAAGCAAACACGAACCGGCCTGATCACTGGACGCCACCTCCCCAGGACCCACAGCCAGTTACCGGGGCACATTCCCACCCCTGTTTCCSTGAGATGTGGATGATTTTGTGCCACTTTATTCCCTCAGTACGGCTTGTTCAGCTGCTGGCAGCAGCGGGGTTATTCCCTTCTGAGCTGCTTGCAGGAGAGCATCGTCGGGGGCCACGTTGTGCCAAACCAGCACACGTGTCGGTAGCGATGCCGTGTAAAAGCAGCGAGGTGAGGGCATCGTCACAGAGCTCCCCCGTCCCCCGGGTGTAACGCTGGGCAATGCTCTGCTAGTACAGAGATGAATATCAACTATTAGGGTTTCTTTCTCATCAGAAAATGAGGAGTGGTGGTTTTGATGAGTGGAAGAAACATAATATTGGGGGGAAAAAAAAAGCTTGTACAATAAAATTATTGCTCCTTAAGTTTTGTTTTCTTTTCACTATGGACCATTCACAACTGGAATGGCAGAGTGATAATAGAGTGAAAGTTGGTCATACGTTGCCTTTTATGTACATTCTGTGAAAAAATAAGTCATTATTATCCTTCACTGATACATTTCAGACTAGGATGTGAGATAAAAATATTGGCATGTGGGATGTCATTCTCTGTGATGGTTCAAAATATAAAGATGAGGGGCATTTTTCACTGCAGTAAAGCAGCACATTGGATTCTSTGTATCTTCATTTTCATTGAAAAGATAACATAGGATAAACAGAATTCTAAGGTAAACAAAGAAATCAATACAATACACATTTTCTTTTGAAATGTACACTGAATGTCATATTTTTAATAGCAGTACTTCAGAAAATAATATAATAAAAATGCATACAATGCCTATTCAAGCTGCTATCACTACTAGTTAGAGCTGAAACCACAGTTCTTAATCTAGACAGCCTTCTCCCTCATCGTCTGGAACTTACAAACAAGCTCATGAAGGTTGTTCAACATTTCCATGGAGCCATTCAAAGAAGTCCCAAGTCCGTCCAGATGTTCGGGGTTCAGGACCTGTGCAGTGTCCCTGGCCTGACCAGACCGTGGGACAGTCCCAGGTCTGGACTGGTCCTTCCTTTCCACAGCTTCCAGCRGCAGCTCATCCCCACAAGAGCCCTTCAGCCATGCCTGCCACTGGAAGAACTAGGAATGCATGGCAGATCCCATTTGGTGTAAACTGGTTCAGCATCACCTGTAACAGAAAAAATAGTACTGCTTCGTACCAGTTAAGTGTGCGGCTCGTTGTGTTCTTTGCTAGTAAAAAATGCAATAAGAATCCCCCAAACCAACTTTCTGAATTGAATAGAGGAGTGGAAGCATTTTAAAACATGCTGCTGGCTTTTCTCCAGGGCAATGGGTGCCGTGCCTTTGTGCTTCTTTTACAAGACTGCAGTGATTTATTGTTATTGCTATTGTTCTTATTATTCAAGTTTCCCATTAGTTATACATCACTTAAAAATGTGGTTATATACCACATCAATTGCTCGGTTACATACGCATAGAGAACAATGCAGATTTTGTTCACTTCTGTTCAACTTTCTGGGACAAATGGCAAGACCTGGCAGATCATGATCTGCTTAGTGATAAAAATCACACARTAGATACTTAGTGATAAAATCACACAATAGATTTTAAGCTTCTTGATAACAGTGATCATTGGCAATAATCACATTATTTTAGATGGTCTGAGGATTTAGAAGYGTAGCTAGTAAGGAAAGATAATGTCCTTTATTTAAACTAATTGTTATGGCCAGAAGTGCATGCACTTCTGGAGAAATAAGCCCTTTTATCACATAATATTAGTTTTATTATTGTGTTTAGTAAATGTTATTTTAGTTTTACTTAGAGTTTAAAGCATATGATTTAAAAAAAAAAAAAAGGCAAAAAAAAAAAAATCCAGTCCACCATGGCTGATGCACCATTGAAAGCTAGGAAAAATGCAAAGCCGGTCCAAAACCCTCCAGAAATGCAGACATTAGTTTCTTGTTACTTTTTTGGCTCTTGCTCCTGAACCTGATGTTGCTTCAAATTCCCTGYGAAGCCAAAGCCACTCTAGCAATCAATGAAAGCTTGCTTTATACCAACCTTATTTCTCATTCATGCTACAATCAATTGAACTTGTCAAGAAGGCACCAGACGCTGACTGCATTTTTTTCCCCATATAATATTAAGAAGAGAAAAATATTCAGCAAAAGGTGTGTGGGGAGACTGACTTTAAGTGTAATTAAGATTAAAGAAACTTAGTCTTCCGAGGTTGCAAGTATTGACATATCTTTTACTTTCTTATTTACAAACCTATATTTATATGCTACTGACTGTTTCAAAAAGAAGCAAACAAGGGAAAAACAAGCAATGAAAACATATTAAAATTCAAATAGGACAATACCCTGCAGATTTCATTGTGTCCTCACACTGGCAAAGCACGCATTGGATGTAACGGAAACTTTGCTGGGGCAGATGCTAAAGCCTTCAAAGTTTGCATCATTTCTCTCGTAATGTATTTCCTTTGCTTTCTAGATATGTATTTATAGAAGACAGAAAGAATAATACATAAATGATGAGCCGCTCTGAATCTTCAAGGTAGTAAACTAACGCAAGAATAGGTTACAGAAAAAATCATCGGATGGACCAAAATTTGATACTTTTTAATATATTACTGTGGCAGGATTATTACATAGTTCATTTCTCCTCATGTTTATGTAAGAAGAAAATAAATACCTTATATATCTTGAAATATATCACTAGTATTTTAGAATTCTCTTCCAGGACTTTATTTCACAGTCAGTGCCAGGGAGGCTGAGTAAGGAAGGAGGAGCAATAAAAGCAGAGAAATTCGGATGTAAAAATACATCTAYAGAAAGCAAATTTTGACCTTGGAAAAGAGAGTACTCACATCTGATTATCTGCTTTAAGGAGCTCAGCCCCCTGTCTAGGGACCAGAAATAATGTACAGGTACAAACAGAAAACCCCGATCACTTTGTTTTTCAAGCAGTGGTTGCAACGAACTTACTGCAGACCTCTACCAACAAGACTCAGTACACGGTCTGTTAATACACTGCTACATGGGAAGTGATGTGAATGTGTCATTTAATATAAAATAAGCAAGTAGGTGAGGGAAAAATCACAGCCAAAAAAATACAAAGAAGTGAGGCTCACCAGCTTCATATTTAGCTAAATATCAWATGCTCTGCCTGTCTTCAAGGAAGACATGCAAATGCATCCAGCACAATACTGCAGCCCTGGAGTCCAGCGACGGCAGCACCGTGGGTAGCAGAGCTGGACTGTGCCACCAAGAACCACACCTGGAAGATGTACAAACCATTYAATAGAGGCACTGCCGTGGGAAGCAGCGTGCTTTACCCATCCATCACAACCCACGTCCTCAAGGGAGAAGCCCAACACTGCGCTGGCAAGAACACAGAGTCAAAATACCTGCAGCAAGGTGACAACTTGCACCRAAACCTTGGAAGATGCTGGCAAGCAGCATCAGCTCTCAGAAAAGTGATATTTAGTCTTGCAACTCTGTTCGCTTCACTATGACTTTACCAGCAGAGACTCTGGTTTTGAGTTTTGACCTGGATTCAGTACCATTTTGAAGAGGCACACATCAAATTAATATAAACCACATGATTAAATACAGCAGAAATGTGTTTTACTACACATAGAAAGATTTTTGTATTGATCCAACACTGCTCTGAATTTAAATGATAGATTTACATGGTAGTCACCATCCTTGTACCTCAGAAAAATATCCTACCCACCCCCAAAACACTACTATCAGCTTTGAAAGGCAGGCGAATCAGAGACAGCTGTCTGCAAAAATACTAATAAATAAAATCTGATTTATAATAGTATTCATCTTATGTTGTGTTATCTTAAAGAGAAAATATGCGTACACACACACACACATATGCCTTTTGCATATAAATGTATGAAAAGAACTTAAGAAAGGTATGACAGTTATTCAATGCACTAACGATCTTACTGCCCRGTGGCAGGTCACTGCACGAGCTCACGCCGATCTCTCGTCCCCTTCAGTGCCAGGTCGCTCTCGGTGGAGGGACCCAAACCCTCCCAGCCTCACCGCCTTGCGACTGCGTGTGAGCTGGTGCTTCCAAACGAGCCTCTCACAGCGGCTGGGCTGCTGATCACATCTGCTTTCAGAGGGAAAACCTGAAAATCCATCTCTCTCTCTGCTTTCAGCTGCCCATAAAGGATGTGAGATAGCTGACCAGAGGGACCAACAACTTATTCACAACATATTAACAGTCTCCCAAGTTGTGAGGGCAGGAGCAAACGCTACAATCGTCCAGTGTAACACCAGCCACAACGATGTCTCGGGCTCTGGGAAGGACCCGGCGGTGTGTCCATACACAGCAGCCTGCAGCAGCGTGGAACACGTGCTCCAGGGTCTGGGCTTTGGTGTGGAGGAGGTGGCCAAGTCCCCGTCCCATCCCATCCCGTCCCATCCCACCCCAGCTGCCTGGCAGCCAGGCTTCTCCAGAGGCAGTGCTCAGCCAGCCCATACCTCTCAGCCTGATACTTCTAGCTAGTTGGTACCATCATGTTTTTGTGAGATAAAATGATTTCAGAAACTTTTGTTCATGAGCACAGTTTTAGATTATCAAGAAACCTAATTTCTTTTCAATATAGTGCTTCCCTGGCCTTTTTTCTGACCTCGTTTTCTCTTGCCAAATCCCTTCTGCAGCGCTGGGCGGCAGACAACCAGATGACGATGCCCTTCCAGGGATGCAGCAACGGAGGAGAAGCAGCTCTTCTGCTCTCGCCCGGGGCTCACATTTCACTTCTCTGCCGGACCGGTGGGGACTCCCTGGTGCGGGCTGCAGAGAAACTGGGCAAGCTGGGTTTTGGAGTTTTTAGTGATATTCATTTCACTATAGCTATATACTAAAACCAAAATATTCTGCAAAGTTCTCAGTTTATTTATTCATAAGACATTTACCTTTTTTTTTGCTCTTCAGAGAAGAAACAACTGTTGCCCACAGTATATGAGCTGAGGGCTGAGCTCAAAAGCTACAAGAGTTTATAACACAGATTAGACTGTGATGAATTATTCAGAAACCCAAATGCGTGTGCCACGCAATGATAGAAGCTAAACGAAAATGTGCCACTTTGGGATACGCATGCAACAGATGTAAAAAGCAAGGCTGTGAGACAATATATACAAAATATTTGCAAATASGTAAACGCTTCTGTTCAAAACAACAGTGGAATTTCAGGAAACAAGTAAAAAGCACAAAGGACACAGAGTATCGATGGCAGATGCTGGTGTTTATGGTTATACAGCATACATTTCTTCACAGCATCCAGAAGAACAAAATCCCGTTCTGCGGGATGGTGTGTTGCATAATTAATGTTTCCATTTCCTACTGCTGGGGAAACGGAAACCTCAGCCCCAAGCACAGGCCCTGGCTGAGGAGGCAGCACGGGGGAGCACGCACACGGACATCGCAGAGAGCGCGGGGAGGCGCGTGGCGTCTTAAGCCTTCTTGATCTGCTAATAGGCAGAGACAGTGATTTACCTTTACTTTCTGAAAAACAGGGTGAGTAATGAAAAGTGAATGTCTGTCTTCATTTTTAATTTCAAATCAATTCGTTGCAAGCCTTGCTCGGCTGCCTGATGTGACATTGCAATTTTGTAGGACAACAGGAATAAAGACTGTTATTAAAGGTTATCATAGACCAGGTTGGTATGATACAATAGGCATTAAAATGATGTGTGAATGCTGCTATCATTTGCAATTTCAGACTTGCTATAATTACAGAAAACTTTTCAATATCAAGGTATTCTCCAGGAAATGCTGAAATACACCATCTAGACTGTGAAATACCCCTGGACTCGTAGCTCTGTCTAGCGTAAGTGATGRGGGGCATTTTGTTGATCCTTGGGGAACTCTGACCGTTGCTCACAGTGGCTCCTTAATTTGTGAATACATTTCGGGAAAGCAGAGTTAATTGGGTGACGGGATTACCAGCCGCAGGGTTGCAGGGGAGCCCTGCAGGCAGCCCTCCGGTCACACGCGCTGAGAAACCCGCGTCCTCGGGGGGTGCGGACAAGGGGGTGCAGGCCCCTGCCGCCACTGAGGAGCCGTTCCCCCCGCTGCTTACACGGAGACCCCAAGAAAAAGGACGGGAACGGCTTTGCCTCTGCTTCCCCGCCGTGCCTGGCAGCGCTGGCCGCCCGGCCTCCCCCACCCCCTGCAGCACCCCCCTCCCCAGCCCCGGCACCACGGCCCTCTGACRCCGGTCTCTGCTGGTATTTACAAGTACAGACCTCCCGTGAGGAGAGAACAAAAAATATCTATTTTATTGTGATTTCTCTATTAATTGCAATGGATCAATATGGAAGATTTTTTTTTTTAAGTATATGCAGAAGAAAAAAAGTTCCAAACGCGGAATAGGACTACTGCTAGAGCAACGTGGTAAAACGTTTAACATGCGTGGCTCCGCTCTATGCAGAAGAAGCGGAACAGTATAATGTTTCCAGTGAGGATGAAAAAATATTTTCTCATCCTTAAAGAGCTGTTAACCTCCATCCGACACAGCTAAACATTTAAATCACTTAGTCTGGCCAAGATGTGATTTTTATGATGGGGGGGGATACCGGGCAAAACAGAAGTGGTTAGGGAAGGGCACGTGAGCTGCTACGAGAGCTGCAAGCGGCCGGGCCGCCGCCGCGCTGCAGAGAGGCGCGCAGGGGCTGCGGCCGCACAGACCTGCGCCGGGAGCACCCGCGGGGCCGCGGCCGGCAGGACCGCGCTGCCCCCGCCACGCACCGGGCTCCGCGCGGGGGTCCCCGAGAGCCGCGGGCGGGGCAGCCGGCAGACCACCCTGGGGCCGGGCGGCCCCGCCTGCGCTGCCGCTGCAGGGCTCGGGGGTGGCGGCTGCAGGAGCCGCTGCATCCCCGGAGGGCGCGACGGTCCCGCCGGGGCAGGCGGCGGCGGTGCGGCGTCCCTGCCCGTGCAGGTCCGGTGCTGACATCGGACAGGAGGCTGCAGCGTCAGATTATACCCACGCCTCTTCCCACATACGAAAGTGTCGGGATGGGGCTTGCGTGTGAGAATATTACCAACACTTTAATAATAAATGCATAAAGATTTTTGTTACTTTGCTTTGTTGTGAAGGAGCTGTGCCTTCTCCACGTATTTAAATATGGTGAGAAGGTAATGTGTAAGTATTAGAGCTGAGTGAATAATAAAAAGCAAGCAATTCTGGACACATTAAGACACTTTCATTGCCCTTGCGATTTGACAATCAGATAGAAAACCTCACGATTATGTTTACATAAAAGTGAGCTTTATAGTTCAAAGGTGGTAGCAGTGTTAACTATGCATTGACTTCTGTGTTTCCCCCTCCTTATCCTGACTGCAGGATAGAAATTGCTTTTTCATAGAATAAGTCTATGGTAATGATATAAAATCTAATTAAAATTGCACATCAGATTTATAATAAAGCCTTATTTGGCTATATCAAAGCATTGCAAAATAACCAGATTATTAGTAATTATCTGTATTTTAGAGGAGTAAGAGGTCCAGTAAATCTGTCCTGACTATGACAACACCACAGAGTTTTGCTGTAACCATTGAGACATCTTCATTGAGAAACGTAGGTTTTTGTGATATGGTCTATTATTCCCATTTTATGTATTGACGATTTCTGATAAATTGAGATAAATAAATGGACTTGTTGCAAACCACACCTGATGAGCTATAATTCAACTGAAAATCATAGTTTTCACTTCAGACATTTACCAGGCAAAGGTGTAATAGCAGGTAGGCATTGCAGCCCAGTTGACTTTTCCATTTTTCAAATCAGGACATGAGGTTTGGAATTAGAAATGAAGATGAGTAATGATGAGTTAAAAGTGTGAATTTGATAAATACTCTCACTTCACTGTGAAACCTGTCACCTCAGGGAAGACAGAGGGTTAAATTAAGTGGCACTTTACAAATATTCACAGCAGCAGCATCCCTTTCTGTGATACAGATGACTGATAAWTATTGCCTAGTGGTCCAGCAGGTGACCTGAGGGGCAAACGTGGTCTACAGACCACTTCTTCTGGCCCGATATTTGTCTGCGGGAGTCTCAGAGGGATGGAGGGGCTGGAGATGAGCCTCCTCCGTGGCRAGAGGCCGCGTCAGCAGCCGTGCCACCAGCCGCATCCCGGTCAGGCTGAGCCGCGCGATGAGCCCCAGCCCCGCCGGAGCCCAGAGCCACGTCCCGCATCGCGGCRACCTCCCGCTGCCAGCCCCGGGGAGCCCGGGGGCACGGCTGGGGGGTGACACCGGCCCGGCTGCGGCTGCTGACAGYGCGGTGCCTCCAAAGGGCACGGGCTTCACACCATGGCAAAACCAGCTAGCCAGCAGGTACTGCCGCCCTGGGAATGTAACGGCAGAAACCATTTGGGTTTAGGTCATATTTTTCAGCACATGGGAAAACAACGATGCTCACTTCGGATGGGTTCATAAACATGGGCTCTAAGATTCATCCAGTTACAGAAATTCATTAACTGGTATGCACAGTTCAAAAATAGTGCATTAATAGTTTTGAGGAGACCTCCATGGCTACCTAGCCTGTCCTTGGCATAGTGTAAGCCATAAAATTACCCAGAGTGAATCCATAATAGAATTAAAACATATTGCTAAGTGGGGAAAAATGAGATTCAGTTAAAACCTGACAGTTATGTGCGCTCCATTTTAGGTTTAGGGAGACTGTTCTGATTTTCATTACTTCTGCCAATATGTACAAGAAAGAGAAATGAATGAAATCCTGCACACAGCAGCTTTTCTTTCAATCCAAAAAGAAAAAAAAAAAAAAAAGAAGAGGACTCTCACGTCCATCACCCTTTTTGTGCTTGCACACCTGCGGTGGAGGTGCACTCTTATGTGGCACAGACAGAACTGTGGTCCTCAGACAACAGGTTCTGCTCCTGGAGCACCCCGGGAAGGTCACGGGCCTCTCCGAGCCTCTCCAGCCTTGCTGGAGGCGCGCAGCCCTGGGTGGGCACTGTGAATGCACCAGCATGCGTGTCCTGCACAACTGACCTGTCTTACCAGTGCTAAACTGGACCTCCAGCACGCGGTACCAAGGGTTAGGCTGACTCCAGTACAGGAGCTGGATTTTACCCGTCCCGGGTTCCAGGTCCCACCACTGACAGGGGGCCCTTTCCCCAGGTCCTCAGCTTGCTTTCCTGTACGAAAGCCGCGTTTCTCAAGGAACCCCTGCCGCTTCCATTCCCATGAATAGTTCTGCATGACAGGAAGGTTAAGGGATGCTTCCCGGTTCATGCGGGTCGGTGGTGAGCCGGCTGCTGCCTGTGCCTGCAGCTCCCTCCCGCTGCCCCAGGACCACCCGCAGGTGCAGGACCCCCCTCCTGCTCCCCTCGCCGGGCTCTCCCCGTCAGCTCCAATGCCCTTTACAGCAACAGCTCTCATGGGCTGCCATGCCTGGGAGTGCAGGGATGTTACAAGATTATCCTGCCAGTTGTTCTATTGGAAAAGGCAAAAAAATCTTCCTGTAAGCTGGTGCCTGTGCTTAAAATGCCCGACACAACCCCTGGTTCCCATCCCACTGTCAGACCGTCCTCCGAGGACGCTCTCTTCAGGTCCACGGTTTCTCAGACTAAAGACGGGGCTCCGGAGGAAGATCATCAACAGTTTTTAAAAAGAGCTTTAGGAGTTACTCAGTTACAGTGCAACTAGAATAAAGCCAGCTTTAAATACAAATTCATAATTATTAGGTATAATCCAGCAGCAACCAGTAAGCGACGCACTTGGACTGGAAGACTGGGATTTCTGAGATTTATTAAATTTTGTTCTTCCACTAACTCTCATTGTGCAGCAAGAGCCACGCAGCTTCCTTCTCCTCTCTCATCCTCCCTTTCCCCTTCTGGTGTCTCCCCTTCTAACAGYCCTTCCCTTCCTATTCGTCCTAGGCCTGGGGTAAGAGCTGAGTTACGAATACGAACAATGGAAAGAATGGGCTAGATGCTGAATATCAAAAATTGATAAAATAAAATACCCCCCCCCAAGTAAACCATTATTATCCATATCATATTAAATAGGCAATCAGAACTGGGGCTTATTTTCTCATCCTGCTTGACATAAAGTGCATCTGGGGATGGAAGGGGTTCCCAGGACCACGGGTCCCTCGGGAGGGGGACTGGTGGCTGGTTGAGGACCTCGAGGGCCACAGCGACACCGGGGATGGGTCCCGAGACCTGCTGAGCTGCTGTGACACGTCAGCACTGCAGGTGGGAGGCTCCTTGGCTGGGCAAACGCCACGGCTACCAAAACCAGATGAATTTTGCCCCAGAAACCCTCCAGCCCCATATCCTGGCTCCTGTAGAACAGCCCAGGTGTCCTCGGAGACAACGCTGGCCGGGGGTGCAGGGTGYGTCCCTGCCAGGTCCCCAGGGCTGCCCGCAGGGAGTGGGGGGTACCCCTTCCCCCCCGGAGGGGTGCAGGCGGTGTCGTGCTGCTCCCTCCTGCGCGGCTCCTGCAGCCCTCCGGGCTCTATCCCGCCCCCGTTCCGCCTCATCCTTTCCCTCCTGGCTCCCGTGGGAAACTGCAGGAGAAAAATCAGTTTGCAGCATGATAGTCTGTATTCCTACCATCACTCTGTACTGGTATTTTTTCTGCAGGCATCCTTTAAAATGCTGAAAATTACTCTAGGTGGCAAAGGGATTACCCACCCTTGGCCTTGAAAGAAGAGTGGCGTTTGGTACAATGAGTAGAAGTTAAGTGCTAGAAATCTGGACAGAATATCACAAAACCCATCAAGATCTTCAGTGGCCACTTTAGTCTTATTGCTAAATATATTTGTATTTGAAACAGTTAATATTTTAACATATGTAAATATATTTTTTAAATATTTAAAACTTAGCCATGCAGATATAGGTAGTCCAGATATGAGTTTTTGTGTAAATAAGCTTGAGAGATGTCTCACATCACTGAAGTGCTTGTGGTGTGTATAGCAATTAATACATGAAGTAAAGAACAGGCAATCTGTTTATTTAAGCCTACCATGGATTTTTCTCTTCGCTAATCAGAATCAAAGTGTAATAAAGATTCAGAAAATCACCCAGAGATGAGTCAAGTACTCAGAGAAATGGTTGCTTGCAGGTTTCTGAGCAGAAGTGTTCCTGCTCCTGCTAGACCTTGCACTCTCTGTCAGGGCACACTGGTCTCCAAGCCAAGGAGAGTCCCAAGCGTACACAAAGGGGTCAGTGCCTGCTTTCTCCATCACGTAAGGGGACAAGTGCCCTCACTCACTGCCAGCTGCAGAGGGACAAAATTGGCTTCAGGGGTAACAAAGAGAATAAAGAAAACTTATCTAGCATACTTAAAAGGCATCATATATAACAGACATAACCTGGAGCTGCAGCCCAATGAAGACCAATGAAGAAAGGGAAAAGGTATAAAAGCACATTAGCAAACCTGTGCAGATGACCCCAAAGGAGCCCTGGAAGGAGGAAGAGGAAACTGTCAGCATGGGCATCATGTTCCTCCCAGTGAAGGACCCCAATGCTGATGATGGTCGGTGTCATCCCCTCCAGCTGTCCAAAGCTGCTGACTTGAAGACCCAGAGGAGCAGGGCAAGAGTGAGCACAGCCCTATGAGAAGGGATAGAAAATGAGAAAAGTGTGTGTGTGCACGCTACACTTTTAACTATATTATTAGCATTATTGTGACTTTTCTGTATACAAGTACTCTAACTTCATTACTAATGAAGGTTTGTGCAGATGGTGGTACACRCCATGGCAAAGTCTGTCCTCCATGACAGCCAGCGTGTCTGTACACAAAGCTCACCCCCACTCTSATCTCCAGATTGTGCATTTACACTCTCAGCGTCCTCATACAAAGTTTTCTGTCCTACTTGGAGCTGCAGGCACATGTGCTCTTGCTCCCTGGAGCATCCCTCTCCAATACCTATGGATCGGAGGGACGAAATACCTGGGGACATCTCTTGCAACACTGCATGCGCGTAAAAGCCATGGAGACCAACTATCCCCCAGCCAGCCTATCCACCCAGAGGAATTGTTCAAACTCATAACTCCTTCTCCAGAAGTTTTCTAAAACTCTGTTCTCGTTCTTTTATTTGTCTGCCTCTATCTGCATACCTATCGGCAGCTCTGTCCTTTCACCCACCTGCTCAAAACAGCCTGCAGAGCATGCAGGTGACCRGCTCCCGGCGAGTCGGGGCGCACGTCCCCACGGCCTCTGCCGATGGATGTAAGCGCCTCGGGCACTGCGGGGCCGCACCGGCGCTGGGAAAGCCTCCAGCACGTTTCCAAGGAGGAAGGGGCAGACGTGCTCCGCGCACGCTGCGCCTGCTGGCACGGGGAGCAGAGCAGCCGTGGCAGCTCCGCTGGCTTTCCTGCTGTCTGGCTGAGGGCTGGGTGTAGCATAGCTCTGCATGTCACCCAGAGCCCAGCTGGGGATTTAAGCATGCCTTTAAAAAAATCCCCTGTTTCTGAGGCTATATCACAACCATAAGTAATAAGAAACTCTCCTGCTTGGTCGCCTGCAGCAGTGTAGCATGCGAGGGGTTAATAGGTACTTTTGGATTTGTAACTCAGGACAGAAAAATATTGTGCTTTGGTTTGCATGTGTGGAGGGAGGGACCTCTGTTACTCCGGGACAGAGCAAACTGTTGAACRGGCAAATATTTTACAAAGCCTAAGGCAGGTCGCAGTAATTACCCACAGCCACCTGGCAGGAGCTGTGTGCTCAGCTCGGGAGGAGGAGAACACTATGGGCTGACTTCTCTCCATCTGGGGACGGTGGGTCCCGGCCGACGTCCGCCACGTCCCTGCTGGCCGAGGGGCTGGCAGCAGCCCGGGGCGCGCGGGAGCAGAGCCGGGGGGAAGCCGGTCRCCCTCGCTTGGCATTTACACCCACCTCCTTGGGCCGGCTGCACGCAGCTAATTGTGAACATTTTTCATCTGCACTTTATTTGCTTGCAGGATTTCACTTTCGGATGAGAGGAAGGTTACCATTCTGCCTGGAGAAAAGTAGAGGAAGAGAGAGGAAATATTTCATTTTTACTTGGTAACTCAGAACCAGCTAATTGGGTGACAAAACTCCGCTCACCCTTCCCTTCACCCCAAAGGATACGTGCAAACACAAACTCCTCGGGCTCCTCGAATCGGCACAGCTGCCTTCCAGCCACAGTGCAGTTCCCCTGAGAATTACTCCTGTGAGTCAGCACAGGTTTTGGTCTACTAACAATTAAATTCAGGATCAGGAGGAGGTCACCTATGCAAAAGCACAAGCTGCTTAGCTTGCCACAGACCTCCAGCTAGAGCACAGGGCCAGTAAGCTGCTTACATAGCATCTCATTAATAGCCACTAATCTTTAACCATTTGCCTTCCTGTTAATTACAGAGTCCTGTCAATGTCTGTTGCCTTTTGTAATTGCTTTCATGGGAAAAGGTGATCTAGGTTGCTTTTTTTTATTAGTACTATTCTCTCCAGCACACTCCCCTCCAGCCACGACATTTCCCCTTCACCTGCAATGCAGCATTATCTGGGAATGATGTGTCTCCTGCCTGGCTGGGGTACTGTAGTTAGATGTAGCCCGATGGCATAGTAATCRTATTGATTTTTCCCTGCTGCAGTAGATACTCATGTCCAGCCGCTAAGTACTCGAGGAGAAAAACCACAAAAATAAAACCGCAGCTGGCCACGTGTTTCTGAGACGCTGTTTTTAAGGCCCCTGGTAGTGCCCAGCGCTGCCCACCCACTCATATCCCCCRTGGGACGGGGGCACCCAGCCCGGGGGTCCGGCGCCGGCTGCTCCTCGTGGYTTTGCCCAAGCTCCGGCGCTGAGCCGGGTCGGGACAGATGGGCTGTCCCTGGCATCCCCTGTGTCCAGAGCATGCTGGAGGTGGCCAGCCCCCTTCGCGGGCTCCCCCTGCGCTCGTGCCCCAGTGCACCAGGGTCTCCACCAGCAATGGGGACGCTGGGACACAGCCCTACCCCTGGGGTGCAGGTGTGCCAGGCTGAGGGTGCTGCATGTTCCTGGTTAAATGTCCCCTCTTCGGGCACCTCCACGGCCCCTCACATCTTCCAAAACCTCTATCGCTTCCGCTTTATTAATTAGTAYTTCTACTGACGGATGCTAGAGGAACCTGAACTGCAAAAATTTGAAAAAAAGAGTCAGATAAAATTCAGCCCCAAAGGTACAGCTGTTTAAATACAATTCATGAAAGAATGGTTTTCATCCCCAAATCAGACCAATAACAGTGAGGAGGGGGTCCCAGCCCCGGCATGTGGCAGTCAGGGTGTCCTGGGGACGGCTCTCCAGCTGCCGAGTGCAGGAATGAACAGACCAACCTCTACATCTTGCCTGGCCCAGCAAGGCAGTCTGCAAAGTTAGTAAAGAGCCCRAAAGCAGGCAAAGCTTTGGAAACTTAATCAGAAACCTCTGGGAAATGAGGAGAAATAATGGAGCTCAGGTACTGACCCTATTGAGCCAGTAAAAAATGGGGTCTGCTAAGGACTCGTACACTTCCCCCAGCTGAGGTGGGATTGGGAGGACAGGGCGGTGAAGAACTGAAGCTGTGCAAGGGTGCTCAGGAGAAAACCCCGGGCAGAGGGGAGTTTTTAGGGTGGCTGGGAGTAACCAAAGGGATCGGGATYGGTTGAGCAGCAACTGAAGTGCTAAAAAGCAGTGAAGGAGACAGTGAGTTTGTCAGTGACATGAGAAGTCGTCTCAGTAGGGGAAAGCTCTAGGAGAGGAGACGCTCATCTCCTCTCCTCCTTCATTTCAAACTGGTGCTCCAGTGTCGCTGCTCCCACGGGCTTCTGCCTTCTGCCCGGGCTCTGTAGGTAACCAGACGGGGGGGTGGCACCCCTTCGTCAGCAGAGAGCAGGTCACCCTTTGCATCCTGCCAAACCACATTTCACAGCTGCCGCCACCTCAGTGTCAGCTCCGCTTCGCAGCGTTGCTCCGAAGGGAAGTCCCGTGCCCTGGGAACGTCCCCGGCCAGCCGAGTTAACAGCTGAGCTCCGGGCTGCCGCTGGCTGGGGTGACCCCCCAGGCCCCAGCGGTGCGCTGCCCCGTGCCCCGTGCCACGGTGAAGGCGTGCGGTGGCCGCAGCCGGGACATCCCCGCGCCGAGCCCCGGCAGGACAGCCCCGACAGCCCCGACGGGCAGGGCTTCACGGCAGGAGGCTTCTGTTTCAATTCAACTTAAACGTGTTTTATTCAGATATGTATAAAATGTAGCCGATAGCAGAGTTTTCTGAATGAGAAAGGTCACCGGAGACTCCTTTCCCTCTTGAGGTAATAACCATGGTCTCTCAAGTTGCCATTTAACTCTTGCCGGTTGACTTTTTTTTCAATTCCCCAAAAAACAATTACCAGAATAACAAAAACATTTACTAAGCAGAGCACAAAAATCTTATTTTTTGGACAAAAACTCAACAACAAAATTGGTGAACAAATTGCTTGTGTAATTTCCCTGAGGATCAATCATCCTCCCTTTTTTCCTAAGTCCCAGTTTTCCCAAGCCATGCATTTGGGCTCGCTGCGCGTTCCCGTCGGACATCGGCCGTTGGGTCCACAGGCGCAGCTCTCCCCTGGGCTCCTCCGGGTCAACCCTCTGCCGAGCAGCCTGCCCGCGGCAATAAAGCTCATGCTCTGAGTGCATCTTCTTATTAATTTTCTTACTTTACGTAGTTAGCTGTCAAATAATAGCAGTTCCTCTTTTCAAAAGGAACATGGCATGCACGCAAAATGATTTCAAGAATATGAACCCTCAGGACATATTATTTTCTTAACTAAAATTCAAGTGCATACTTATTACCCAAATCTTTATCTCAGAAATAGCTTTGCATTCACATGATGGAATTAGAAACCACTAGACAATTTTTAGGAGTTGTATGCGAAACTGCTTTTTAACATGGCTTTTATAGTTGTCTTATTTATCTAATCTCCATGAGTGAAAATTCCTTTAGGATCACTTTCTGCTTTCTACATTGCATCTCACCAAAACAAATTAAAAAAAATAAATGGAAAAAACAAAATGGATATCCTTCTCTAGCCTAGAGATTTTGATGAAATGCTGCATGTAATTTCGATTTGTGGCACCAATTATAATAGGAACAGACACCCTCAGTGCCCATGAAGAGAGTCCCCAGGCAAAAGATCTCCCTTGGAAATCAGCAAACGGGATAGATTAAAAAAAAAAAAGAAAAAGAAAAGAAAACCACAATTGTTCCTCTTGCAATTTCTAGAAAGTGTTGGCCAAAATTTGGGGGAGGTGTTAAAAAGACGTGTAGATGTGGTGCTTAGGGACGTGGTTTAGTGGTGGACTTGGCAGTACTAGGTTTACGGTTGGACTCGATGATCTTAAAGATCTTTTCCGACCTAAATGGTTCTATGATTCTATGATTCTATGAAATCTCTTCCTTGGCTATAATAAAAAAGCAGGAAAGGTGAGGTGGTATCTGATGTGGCTTTCTAAACATGACTGTCAGGGATGGTTTAATGGATGCAGGGGAAGCAGCCGCTGACTCCAGGTCCTGAGCTGGAGACAGAGTACAGGACGATGTCTGTTTATTTTAAYGGCTTTTGGACAAAACTGCTGGGACTCGGGGTGGCTGGTGCACGTCCGCCACTTCTCCCTCGGCTCTCTCAGCCCAGCCGAGGCTGCAGGCAAGCTGGCGGGACCCCTGCGGGTCCCTGGCACAGGGCTGGGGGGCAGCGCCGGTTGCACGAGCCGTCCCCTGCTCCGCTCCCCCAAACGCAGCCGTGGCCCACGCTCCTGTCCAGGGCGGTTTTATTTCTCACTTTAAAATTTAGACAAAAAGTGACATTCTGTGGTAATGCAATACCACTCTGATGACCGCGCACAGGGATGGCAGAGCTCTTTCCTCGGCATCACGGCTTGCCCTCTGCCAGTACTGAAGGAGGAAAGGGATGGGCAGAGCACAGAGCAGGAGCCTATTTTCCTCATGCAGCTCCATTTTAACAGACGTAATTAACTGCTTTTAAAATAGCCTTGCTTCTTTGCTTGTTTGACAATCATAGGGATCRCCTGCAAAGGGTACCATTTGTCTCAGCATAACAAGAGAGTGATGAAATTTCTCATTCTTCACCGGCGACAAAGAAATACATCTGCCCCGGGTGASTCCGGAGCTCCGGCTCTCCAGGCTTATCTGGCGTGTGCCAGACCTCCCCTGCACGAGGAATCCACAGTCATTTAAACCCCGCTCCTGCAATGAGTTATTCAAAGTGCCAACGTGTTCCAGTGACGCGAGGGTGCAGGCAGGCTGACGGAGGGTGGGCCCCACGGCCGCGGGGCACTTTGGGGGTGCTGCTGGCCCGGGGTGCAGGGTCCCTCCCGCCTGGCCACGCTGGGGATGATGGCGGCTGCCCGGAGCCCCCGTCACAGGGGGATGGCACAGGGGCAGGGACGGACCAAACGCCTCTTCTGCCTGAGGCAGGCAGCGGAATAATTTTTCCTTCTTTCTTAACTTGATTTCATTTGCATTTCACTTGCATTGCAATGCAAATGCAATTTTGTTTGCATTACCCAGGAATGCTCTGAGATGCCGAGACCATCCTCAGCTGCAGAGCAAGCAGGAGTTCAGGTCCAGGGGTGTCTCGGGACAGCAGAGCACATACCCTCGAATCCTGTGTTCAGTGTTGGGCCCCTCACTACAAGAAGGACATTGAGGKGCTGGAGCGTGTCCAGAGAAGGGCGACGAGGCTGGTGAAGGGTCTGGAGMACAGGTCTKATGRGGAGCGGCTGAGGGAGCTGGGGTTGTTTAGCCTGGAGAAGAGGAGGCTGAGGGGAGACCTTATCGCTCTCTACARCTACCTGAAAGGAGGCTGTAGAGAGGTGGGGGTCGGTCTCTTCTCCCAAGTAACAAGCGATAGGACGAGAGGAAATGGCCTCAAGTTGCRCCAGGGGAGGTTTAGACTGGATATTAGGAAAAATTTCTTCACCAAAAGGGTAATCAGGCATTGGAACAGGCTGCCCAGGGAAGTGGTGGAGTCCCCATCCCTGGAGGCATTTAAAAGGGGTGTAGATGTGGTATTTGGGGATATGGTTTAGTGGCGGACTTGGCAGTGCTGGGTTAACAGTTGGACTCGATGATCTTAAGGGTCTTTTTGTATGATTCTATCCCCAGCGTCCACCGTGGGTATTTTACACCGGAGCTTGCCTCCGTCTGTCAATGCTGGGACCATTTGCATTAACTTTTATCTACTCACATTAGCCACCAGCTGTGCAAATGAACCACTGATGTTAAAGACAGAACACAGGGGAGAGGGGGTTGCTGTTGCTGACCTTAACACACATAAAAATATCACACCCCTCTTTCTTTTTCACCTGCAAATTCTGAAGACCACGTAGCAGGTCTTCTAATCTGAGTGATGGGATGAAACCTGAGATGAAATGGCAGATCCGTGATGAACGCAGACCCAGAGCTCAGCCCATRCACCGGCACCCAGAAGCAGTGCCCAGGCAGCGCAGGCAAGCTGGAAGCGGGGAAGTTGCTCTGCTCACCAGGGCTGCACACACCAAGGACARAAGTGCCCTTTTCCAGGGCAACCTCAGCTGCAGGAAATTGCAGGTGAAAATCACTTTTATTTTTGCATCAGCAGGGAAAACTGCTGAGGCCTAAGCTCACAGCAAATAAAACAAAACGGGACACGGAGCAGCTCCTGCCACGCCACGGGCAGTTCAGGTGGGAGGCACAGGTAAGTCACAGATTCATTTTATGATGAGGATAGCAATGAATATGATTGCAGACCCGTGAAAATCAGGAGCTGGCCTGGGTAGGACTGGGAATTTTTAATCTGTGAGAAATTCTTATTACAAAAAAAAACCAGAAACCTGAGGTTTAAACAGTTTTCACATCTGGAAAAAAATTTCTTTTTCTTTACTGTCACTTCAGTACAAAAACATTGAACCTTCTACRATTCTGTTTGGCCAGAGCAACTACTAAATGATATTAACAATGGTCTTGCAAGCTATTCCAATCAAGATGGGAAACTGATAATTGAGTTATAAATCTCCAGGAGGAAAGGTTACTGGAACTTGATATCTCTTACATCTGCCCATCATTTTGCTCTTTCAGACTAAGCTAGGACAGGGATAATAAACTGCTTCTAAGATTTTGCTCTGCAAAAGCCTACCTTTTTTATTTTAGTCACACAAGACAACTGGTTCTTTGGAGCTTACCACGGCTAAAGGGATGACGTTCACAAGTGCTAATTAACCTGTATCTACTTTTATTGTGTGGCCAACAACAGCAATAAAGAACRTTAGCCCTAGCCCAGAGGCTCAAACTTTAAATGTCCAGCGGGATGAAAGGTGGACAAAAAAGCAAGGATGAGTGGGCCTGAAGTGTACAAGTGCATCAAAAGCAGCTGAAAAGGAGAYATTTCCACGGGCTGCCTGGCCAAGGAGTACCAAGGAGCTGCTGTGCAGCTCTCTCTTAGCCTCYTCCTTTGTTTGTTGCACCTTCTGCCCGAAGAGGGATCAATAAGTAGGGAATTTGAGTGAAAAAGCAAGCCAAATATATTTTCAGTACACAGAAATGCAGGAGTGACTGTACTTGAGAAAAGAGCAGGGCAGAAAATAGTAGACACATCTCTTCTACCGTATCACATAGCAAGGATTATGTTTCTTATCAGATTAATCCATTCATTTTTAATAAGCAGTCTTATGTAGCTGAACTCCAGTTCCRGGTTAAATATCTTCTTAGTCCTTCAATACCAGCAGTCTCTTGAAGCGGGTTATTGAACGTCAAGCGGTGCCGCGGTGCTGCAGGTGGGAGCGTGCAGGGGAGGCTGCTCCGGGGAGCAGGGCTGGAGCGCCCCGAGGGGCCCCGAGACCCCGGCACAGCCCAGTGCTCCACCGCTGCCGACAGCGTCAGCCTCCTCCTGCCCTTCCTCTCCCAAAGCCCTGCCCCCGCCTTGGTTCTGGAAGAGGCTAAACCAGCTCAGCTCCCTCCCCGAGCAGCAAACCTGGGATGATGGCGGAGGGCAAAGCCCGGAGCCCCTGCCCCTCGGCAGCCCGGAGATATTTGCAGCCATGGTTCGACTGCCTTCAGCAGCTCTGGGTACCGGGCCTGGCCCTGGGTAACGAGCGCCGTCCGTGCAACAAACCGAACACTGCCGCGTGCGAAGGAATTCAAAATGTAAGGAACCCTACACCTGCTTTGACATATCTCTTTATAATAAACATATTTTGCCGACGGTGCCATTGTTTGCTTAACCTTCTAAGAAGCCAGCGGGTTTGTTACTGTGCAGTAGCATATCACTGCGACATCAAAGGATTAAAAAAAATGCCACTGACCCAACCAGCAAGGACAATGCAAAGATTAGCAGCAGTTCCACATCGTAACGCCGTTTATCAGCCYCTGACAAATTACTGATAATTCATATTGATTCTCTGGACTGGGTGCAGTGAATTGAAAAGCAAAAACCAGAGATCCCCTGAACTGAAATTATAAACACGGCTGAACRGCAAGCTGAGCTCAACAGAGTATTTAACTTGGCCCATTCCTGTTCTGCATTGCACACGGTAGGTTTGCATTAGTCTTTTGAATTCATCATTTCATCAATGTCCTCTCTAGATCATGATAACTCGCTACTGGAATTATTCCAGCTAAACTTCCCTGCCCATGGGGAGGGGGACAAGTCTCACATCATTAACACCGACAAGTGTTCAGGTACAACAGCGTCAGTGTGCAGTAGGGAAGTGCCTAACAACAAATACCATAGTAAATACAACCATATAGTTGTGTGTTTGGGGATTTTTTCCTAAGAGTTTATGGTAACATTTTACAAAAAACGGGTGCTGTGCATGGTTCGCAATAAGCTCCCTTGCTGTAGGGCAGCGAGGGAGAGCGGCCATGCCCCTCAGTCGGCATSTCCTGGCACACCGCTGCTGCAAGGTGAGCAGGACCCGGGGGTGAGGAGACACAAGGATGTTCTGCTTAACCTCAGTGTCCTTCTGTAGGGAAGAGGAGAAAAAATAAAGCAGTAAAAGCAAAGACAAAAAGACTCTTACTGTAAAAGCTAATTAAAATCTAAGCAAGAGCATGTCCTCACATTCACGCTTTCTGGGAGTGTAAAATCTTGGCTCTTTTACCCTGGATAATCCAATGGGGTGGGGGGTCCTCACTTTCTGATAAAGAAATGAATGGCAAACCAGAGAAACAGTGCTGATAACACTAAACATGGAATGCTGTAGGAAAAGCTTACTGAACCATGTACGTGGGAGGGGACCTGAGGGGTCTCCACCCAAASCCCTTACAGTGCCMCAGCTGGATGCAGTACTCCAGATGTGGTTAAAAAGCACCAAGTAAACAGATACCTCTCTTAATCAAAAGATATTGTGCAGTTACGATCACACAGCTCCTGGGCAGCAATCAGAGGATGCAGAAACCTCCGCTCTTTACTGAGGCCCATGAGAAGACAATCAAACCACAGGGATTCAGGAGTGTACAGTTATTTCATAATAATCTCCATCCGAGCATGACATTTGAGCAGTTCAGCATTTTATTCTGTTAGTCTTCCCATACCTTCTTTTTCCTGCACACAATTTTTTCTCTGATGACTTTTTCTGAACCATTCTTATAGGCTCCATTTTAATCTCACCAGAGCCAGGATCTAGGACCTATCGAACTCTGCCCCACCATCTAAAGCCATCGYGCTGTCAATAATCAGCACCACCTGACTGCCCTTCTCCACAGCACAGCACAAAAATTGCCATGAATAATTTCTTAAACAGTAGATGCACTCAAAGAACAATGAGTGCAGAAGAGGAAAGTATAGACCCCACCACCGCATCTTCATCTGTTGGCAGCGCAGGCGATGATTACCGTGTAGGAAACGCTGCAGAGCATCTTGCTGTGCCTGCCAGGTGGTTCAGCCTGAGATACCTGAGAAAACAACAATTATATTAAGTAAAATCTAAATGAAARAACAGCATTTCAGCAGAAGGAGACTATTCCAAGGCTGAAGAAGACATCCCCAGGGGTGGGGAAAGGAGGTGCTCTCCCTCACAAAGAGCATCCAGCTGCCAGGGAAGGAGCTCTGGAGTTTACATGGGTGTGACTGGTACCAGCCAATTCCCCAGATTTCCTTAATTTAGTATCTGCTGGAAAGTCCTTGCTGTCAGAGGTCATCTGCCAGAAGGTGCAAAATAAACTCTMACGCAGGGTCCCAAGCACTGAGGACCAGTCACCCCTGTGTCCTTGGTCGTCTCCAGGACCATGGGGTTCCCTGCAGGACACTGCACGGGGAGCATCACTAACTCTCTTATCAAATTCAGCATGCTTTAGCACCAGCTGAAAAACCACGGGTGACTGGGTTTTTTCACATTTCAGATGGCAGCGTGGGCCTTAACACCGGACTGATCCTGGGCTCTTCCCGGGTTACTCTGGAACCCTCAGCATGGTTGGGAAGCAGCTGCTGTTGTGCAGGTGGTGTTAAACTGAAAAGGGTCCAGCTGGGCCATTCTGACCAGCCCGTCCGAGTCTGTGTAAGGCAGCGGGAGGTGCTGGCACAGCATCCCTCCTGAGGACCCCCCGAGAGGCMCCGCGTGGGGGCAGAGACCCAGACCAGGGGAGGAGCAGGGAAAGGTGACCTGGAGATGGCAGCAGCCCAGCRCCTTCGGGGACAGCAGCTTCTGGAGTGAGGCTCGGCTGCAGAAAGCTTGGAAACTGCTGGGAATTCTCTCTTGAGGATTTTCACCCAGATCAGGGGAGCTATCATCCACCAAGGAGCCAAGCTAACAGGGACACTGCAGACGTGAGGCCACTCCTGTSACAGTATTTCAGACACCAGATTAAGGGTTTCCTGTGCCAGGCCAGCTTTYCTGTTTCCTTTTACAGAAAAAGAATAAATTGCTTAATTGAAAATCCAGCTTAAAAAAAGTAATGAAGAGAGTGCAGCTGGCTCTTGTCATGAAATCCCCCTTTTCATTACCCGAGTCAGAGCCGGGTATCACGATGGGTCAGTGAGAGCTGATAAATGGAGGCTGGTTATGAGGCAAGTGTGTAAAAGTGCGATTCCTCGGGAGAAGGGACAGGAGCATCTGTCCTCACGCTGCTTTCCCGTGCCTGTGCACGTGTGCATGTCTCCGTGCGCGTGTGCATGTCTCTGTGCGCGTGTGCATGTCTCTGTGCATGTGTGCATGTCTCTGTGCGCGTGTGCATGTCTCTGTGCATGTGTGCATGTCTCTGTGCGCGTGTGCATGTCTCTGTGCATGTGTGCACGCGTGTGTTTCTGGGCACAGCTTTTCTGTTCCCCAGGAGCACGGCAGTCGTGTGAGCGGCAGCTGTGGTGGCACCAGCCGGGCAGACGAGGGCAACCATCTAATCGCTCCCACACAGCCGGTGGGGAAGGAAGGGCCAACAGCCCCACAAACAGCCCCACAAAATGTCCCCCAAGAGCTGTGTGTGGGAGCACCCTGAGCAGCCAGGGAGATCCCGGGGGAACCACTGCCTTGGCCCGACTCCGGTCCTCCCCTCGTTGTCCTTCCATCCTCCCGAGAGGTGGTCATCGGGTAGGACAGGACTAAAGCAGAACTTTACTCCTCTGAAACTGGCAGCCTGTGAGCAAGCCAGGTGCTACAGGAGCAATCCAAACTCAAACCAGCATGAAACTGGTTCCAGTCAGGGCTCTGAAAAGCCACGCTGTAGGTGCCCTGTGCAAAACGTTGCTTCAAAATCCAGCTAGAGAAGTCTTGTCAACAGGTTACTCACCTCCTGCTTCTCTTTGGGCCATTTCCTCTCTGCAGAAGCACCTTCACCACCTGAATCAACAGTTCAAACCTGCGGTGGCTTGTGCAGGACCATGGAAAAGTGCTGCAGAGCCCTGAAGAGGGTCTGCGACCCGCTCCTTCCCCCGGCAAGATCGGCTCTTCCCCTGCCACTGCAGGCCTGAACTTGAATTTGCATATAGGAAACCACTTTGAAGTATACATTATTMAAATATGGGTGGCGACTGAGGGCCTTCAAAAGGAAATTTTTCCACTGAAAAATTTGGTCATGTACAGGACTGGAATTTGTTAAAGACTGATCTCTGCAAAATGTACACGTGTCCATGATTTATCTACATAGGCTTTGAATTCTTGAGGCTACAGTTTTTAATCAGTGCTATTTGCATTACATAACATCTTTTATTTTCAGTCTGAATTTTGTTTTAATGAGTTTTTTGTTAAATACATCAATGGCGACACTTCCTTGCCAAGTAATTCCAGATCAATTGCCTCTGTTAAATGTTCTTCTTTTTTTATTTTTAATTTTCCTTGTGTTCCAAGAAGGCGAGTGCATTTTAATATTAATGATATTTTCAAATCATTACATTTTACAAACTCATGAGCATATTTCAAATAATAGACCTAAACATATCCAACTTTGGGTTTTCCTCACTAGCACAGGATGATGTACACTGTGTTGTTGCTGACGGGCGATCTCATTCATCTGTGGCACTGCCAGGGAACTCATATATTTTCCCTGGAGGTGGTAAGCTGACTCTGGGGTCAGTTACTCAGAGCATGGGGCRGAGCGGGGCAGGGCTGCCCGTGCAAGAAGATGCTACGAAAATTGGGCTAGTTCGTTCTAGTGAAACAAAAGCTGCGATGGGATTGCTTAACTGGATAACCAGTTAGGGTTAAAGATAGTCTTTTCAGAGAAACAAGGTGCAGGGAGAGGCTGCCGGTGGGTCTAGTGGATGCAAAAGTTTGGGCTAACCTTTTGGTGGAGCCTCATCGGCGCCGGCCGGGGSTCTCGGCGCTCTGCCAGCTGCCCGCAGGTTCGGCTCCCACCCCGGGCCCCACCGCAGGCWGCTGGCAGCACCTCCGGCACCACCAGCTGCGGGAGGGTTCTGACAGCCGTCAGGGCGAAGAAGCCGGAGGAGACAGCTGGAGGTGGGKTTTTTAACACACCACTGCCCTGGCAAAACTGAAAGAGGGACCCAGAAAGCCCGCAGAATAGGTAAACCTGCCACAGAAAGCGTCCACCAACCACCAATACACCCGTAATGAAATTCCAAGCAAACAAGGACACCTAACACAAAACAGATCTTCCTCTTCARCCAGTTTTATCAAGTTACTCAGCCTGACAGCGTATAATTTAACGGTCCATCATGACATACAGACACACACGCACAACCCCATCGATGAGGGTCAGCTGCATGCCGGTGCTCTGCAAGTACARGGAGGAGATACCTGATCCTTGAGGACTCTCTAACCTACCAGGTGGAAGCAGAAAAACACTCAGAGAGCTGAATTTGAATTTCCAGAAATATTAAAAAAAAAAGCAGCAGAGAGAAAAAAAACGAAAATAAAACTGCAGATAATAYAGACTGTAAATAACTGCTGAGACAATTTACATGAGACCATTACTCGAAGATTACACGTCAAGAGTGACAGCCCAAAGTATGTACTCTGCCTCTCATACAAGTAACTGACCTTGCAGCAGGAGTTACTGGSATAGACTTGCTGGAGCAGCCAACACCCAGGAACAGACTATATGTTCATAAAGACCATTTTGGCTTTGATAAAACAGTTACCAGCCAGTAACACAGGGCACAGGTGGTCCAGAAACAGTATKCACGGCTCCAGCTGGCCATTAGCCTGGTTTCCTAAGGAAAAGAGATTTATCCTCTTACCCCGCTCCCCCCGACCTGGTTCCCCAGCCGTGCTCCTGCATCCCTGGGAAAAGCTGGCTGGAGGGAGAGACCCAGAGAGCAGCCGGGGAGGTGGGGAGCACACCCGGCCTGGGAGCGTCCGGGTCCTCTGGGCTGGGGGGCAACRGGCCGCTGAGAAACCCAAAATAAATACACCTAATTTAAAAAAGCAAGTAAGCAAAGTGAGTTACCTAACAGCGTGGAAATGTGCATCCCAGATGCCGAATTTCAGGGAAGGGTTATCTTCCAGGACACAGCAGAGGAAAGCCCTGTTCCTCCGTGCATAAGTTGCACAGAAGCACAGGATTCATTTGAGAGTCCTTCTGACAGATTCTTAATGAGATTTCATATAATGATCCAGGCTTTATCGTTCATTATTAAAAAAGCTTCCCACAGTGTCAGACAACTGCAGTGTCTGGGAATAGGCAAACTGGATGGGCACTTTCCGGACCAGGCGGATGAAGTCTTTGTTCAGTTGGGAGCAGGGTTTTTCCATTTCTTCTAAGGCTATGCTGTAAATTTTAAGAATTCAAGTGTGCTTTGTACTGAATAGCTCAGTAACACAGCTGTTGTGAAATGCTGCTCTTCCTTTCCCCATCACAGAGACCAAATTACATTTGCTGTTACTCTTGGGTTAGAAAAGCTCTCCTTTGCCTCATGACATGTCTTTTGCTCCCTACCCTGGGTGACAAGCCTCCYGGGACAGACCGGAGAAGTCCTGTGCCACTCAGGGCCAGGCTAAAATCGGATAGATACTGTGGACAATTAGCAGCCCAGTCCCCATTTGTCTATCCCCCTTATACTCCACGAGACCTGTAGTTAAACTCTGCTCGTGTCTGTGGACTCTGTAGTTAAAACATCGTAAGAGATTT
>JASVER010000057.1:357307-528124 GCA_030449065.1 Oceanodroma leucorhoa | reverse complement strand
GGGGGGAAAGGCATGCAAACAAGCAAACAGAAGTAGCCAAAGCAACTTGAAGTTCAACTGCTTTTCAAGGGCAGAGATTTCAGTACCTCTCCCCCCCATGCGTCGGGGTGCAGCAGCCGCCACTGCCCTCCTTCGCCCTTCAACCCACACAAGCCGGATTGCTTGTGCCAAGGTCCACAGAGGAACTCATTGCCTACAGCATTAATTGCTCGGTTTTGACCTCTCCTCGCTTAGCAAGATGCCGTGATATTTAATGATCCCAGTGGTCGCGGTGGTGCAGACCGGCTTTCCCAGATCTCCAGGTCTCGCAGCGCTCCTGTGGACGGGAGCGCAGGAAGCAAGATGCGGTACCGCAGTATTTCACTTTTCTGGGACTCCCATTGGGCCTGACGGTTTATCAGCTGCTAACTCGACGTAATTACAAACCAAACACTGAGAGCACACCTGTAGTAAGTCTTTGCTGATTTTCACCAGCCTGTGTTCTGCACACACCCAACCTTGCCAGTTTTGTTGCTTTGTTACCTGGAGGTAAGTTTTCCCTGGAACCCGCAGCCATGCAGGGCTGCCAGGGCCGCCTGCGATACGCAGACCCGCAACCGCTTCCCGCACAGGGCACGGTGCGCACGGCCCGTCCTGCGGACAGGGATTTGCTCCCTCTGCACGAGAAGGACCGGGGATCCCGCGAAAAGACCCCCGCGMCAGGGGCAAGTGCCGAGGGAGGTGGGCAGCGAGCCCCCCTGTTTGCTGCCCCGCCTTTGGCACCTGAACTAAAGCCGTGCAGACCCCGCGCTTCCACCTGCAGGGTTTATCCGCCCTGGGGCAGGGGTGGGGTGGTATTTTCCGGGAACAGCAGGGGAAGGTGCAGAAAGCCGAGCTGCCTTCGTGGCAGAATAGCCCGGGGCCCCACGCTGCCCGGCCCCCCGTGGGTGACGCGGCCCCAGGGACGTGGGAAGGCACGGCCGTGCTGCRGGACGGTGCCGCAGCCACCACCGCGCCGACCCGCCCGGTGCCCTGCGAAGCCCCCCCCGGGCTGCAGGGAGCCTCTGGGAGCGGGGGAGAGCGGTGGGTCRCCAGGACAGGACAACCTCCACGGCCTCCCCAGGAGCATTTCCAACGGGGCAGCAAAGTTCATCGCGAGCACTTGCCATGCTCCTCCTGGTATGAGTTTTTCTTGAATCCAGAGATGAGATTAACAGAGCTACTTTTAAAATTAAAGGCTCCTTCAATCTTTACTTTTTCACACTTTCTGGATTACCTTTGGTACATAAAAATGTACGTTTTCTTTCATTCTAAACTTTTTAATGTACTGTGACTTCTTTAATGACAGTTAGGAGTAGGTACTCCATATCTATCATAGTGCCTCTAGAGCCACTGATTCAGGCTGCCATCTGATGACACCGTGACTAAGCCCGTCCACGCTACGGCAGCAGCACAGAGGAGTTAACTCATCATTTCGAGCAGAAAGTGACACCGGTGCTCCAAGCAGCGCGCATCGTCCCCACGGCGCTGGCACTAGGACAGTGTCGTGCCTGTGCGGGGAGCAAGGGCCACACGTCTGCCCTCGGCTGACCAGGGCTGTCCCCCAGACCCAGAAAATGAGCTGCTRCAGGACCTGCTGTCAGTGTGGGCAGGTCACAAGCCGGGGAAAAGCTGCGCTCACCGAGAGCCCGTGCTCCAGCAGCACCTGCTGCTGGGCTGCAAATTCTCCTTCCCTAAACCCAGCACCCTCCGGGGTTATCTGTGAGTCCCCTTCTTCCACRTCCCCTGTGTCCACGACACCCACATAAACCTTCGCTCAGGTGACAGCCACCTTTTCTAGCCTGGAGAAAGCTGATGTTGTATTCCAGGACAATATGTCTTCAGAGAATTAATGTTACAGTCTGTCTTTCTCTGATTTTGGCCATGCGCACATGGCCAGGCTTACCTGATTAGTGACTATGGGTAATATATTTTGGTACACGTAATTATCAAGGAGGAAATCAATGGGAAACCTTTTCTTTCTTTTCAGGAGGTATTACTGTCAGCAGCAGCTGTACTCCATTTTCAGATCAGGAGCAGGAAATTCATTATTAATCTCGCTGCTGGAAAAAGYCACATTTCTGTCCCTTCTTCTGTGTTCCTTATCTCATTTTTCTCGGTTTCCCTTTCTGTCTTTTTTCTGTGCATCCCCAAATGATTTCACATAGCAGCACTCCATGTTTAGTCACATGTAGGGAAATGTTGAACATCTTTCTGTTATTTATGTTAAGCTCTCTTCTCACGTGTAGCAATTACGCGTGCTCGGAGGCGCTCACGCTGCACCTCACCTCACGCCGAATATTTCAAGAGGGCACAGCCGTGTAATGGGGCACAGCCCACTCGTGGGTCGAACGCGCAAGGACCTTTCTTACAGAAACCGCTTTCTCGCACGCTCCCCCGGTCCTCACGGAGGCAGAGGGAGGACCTGGCCCGTCGGGGGTCTGCGCCCAGGAGGAGGGGCAGGTCGGCGCCCAGGGCCGCGGGGGCTGGGGGTGGCCGGGAGAGCCCGGCGTCGCCCGCTGCCGTCCCCCGCGGGCAGCGGCCATGCACAGCCTGCGCCCGCGGCAGAGCGGGTGGCCCGGCCGGCGGGCACTGAGGGACAGTGTTGAAGTACCGATRCCCCCCGGACCTTCAAAACTGGGGCTCTTGTTTTGTAACCACCAATCCAGCCTGATAAATCAGATGCTTTAGCAGACCTGAGAAAAGAAAACCGCCCAAACRCTGCTGTAGAATTGGGCTTCTCATCAGACAGCTCACACGGGAAGGCAATTCTTTGTGACTGATGGATTGACTGGCACTGAAATATTTTCCACAAACAGGAAAGCTTCAGTCCAAGGCAGCTATGCCCTTGGGCTGCCAGCACTACCCCAAGGGGAGGCTCTGTGAAAGCCCTGTAACAAGGGAAGAGTCKTCTTCGACCTAAGAGCAAAACAAAAGGTTGTAACATTAAAACCAAGGAAAAGAAATTTTARTGGTGAAACGTAAAGCTCTGCCATACTATAACGTGTTGTCAGAGTGATTCCCAAAGGTTACACATCAGTACAACATTATTTCTTTAAAGAAGCAGACACTGTGACAAACTCACTTGCAGGTTCTGGAGCGAGAAGGCAGAATTTTGCACCTCCATTATACACACATTATGCAAATATGTGAGGATAAAGGGCAGAGATTGTTAAATCGAAGAGATATATGGGAAAGCTGACCTTTGCTATGCTTCCACTGCATGCAATAATGTTATACTGCCAGAARAAAGAGCAGAATAGCAGCTGAATTAGAGATATACAGAAATGAAATGCAAGAGCTGCACTGCCAGGCTGCAGGATCTCTCCCCCATCCATCTTCTAGGTTAATGATTCATAAGAGAACCACGAAGGTCAAGGATTCTCTTAAGTGTCTCCTYTCTGCTTGAATCCCAAAGGAAGCAGAGGAAAAGGTAATTCAGATGATTACGTTGTGGTAGCCTAATCTGATGTGTTGAGAATCGAGTACCAAGGGATCTGCAGGTGTGTCTGGGGCTAAGAAGTACCCTGCRCAGCTCAGAGCAGGCGAGGATGCCAAACAGACCCGAAACCTGCTTGGAGCGGGGCTGAGCCCCCCGTTAGGCTGCAGTGACTGGATGTAGCAGCAATGCTGGGGGGGAGCTGGGGGGGGGGAGTGAAGCTGCTTCTTTGCATCTGCCTCTGCCGCCTGGGTGCACATGAACCCTGCTCTGTGTTCAGGTAGGTTGGGAGGTCTAACGCATCTCGCCTACCCACAGCTCCAGGGAGAGTCACGGGTCAGGAGAGTGCAGGGAAATTCCTTCATCCCTTTCCTCGGTCACAGCCCCGATGACGAGAGCAGAGRGGATGCCGGGGCAAAACCCACAAGCGTGGCTCCTTGTTGACGGAGGATCCTGCCACGCTGGCAGAGCGCTGCAAGGTCACGTGCATACACAGCGCTTCCAATTTCCCACGGAAAATAGCTGTGTAAAGAGAGAGGCATGTCCTGTTTTGCACTTCGGGCAGCACACAGGAAGGGATATAGCGGTCCATGATGACCCTGAGCCCCATTTGCCTGCAAGCCCAAACTGCCATCCTCACAACRCGGTTGAAAATAAATGCTGATTCTCAATGTGAAACTGAAAAAGCACGTGTAATACCTTTCCTGTGAAGATGACATTGGAGCTAAGCAAAATGAGTTCGCTGATGAATTAAAGGTGTTTGCAATTGTCATGATTTAAGACTCTAGAAACAGTTAGTTATATCAAGGTCAAGTATTTTGGATTACCACTTCTATGATTTCCCAGTTCAAACAGTACCCATCTTCCAACAAGGTGAAACTTTGACTGACTTTATTAAAGCAATTGTTCAAAAGCAAATCCTGTTTCCTGGTTTTCGAAGCAGGCAGAAATAGAAACAATCAGAAATAATTGCCTAGTAATCTTTTTCCTACACGGTTATTTTCTCATTCTCCAGAGTCTGAAATTGGCTGTGGAAGACACTCGGAGTCCTTGAAGCTTCACTTTTGGGATTGGCCTGTGTTTACAAGGTACTGAATAGGCCAATTCCCAAGTGTATCAACAAAACTAGTCGTGCTCCAGGAACAAAGGGTGATTCTTCCTACGTATTACACAAGAGGACAGAATGACCCAAGCATTTATATTTAACAGCATCAAATGGTCAGGAACTTGTTGACTTGCAAATTATTGCAGTAGGTGCTTCCAGAAYCCACTTCAGCATCTTGTTTCCTACTTTCCTAAAAAGACAAATCATGATAAGTGTTTTAGTAGCCCAGGAAAAAAAAAAAACCCACAGGGTAGCAATTAAGTGAAGGAGAAATAAGGAATTGCAGGAATAAGGAATTTAGGCCACAACCTAATGATGATCACAACCGCAACCAATGATCAAAGGCTGGAGAACCTGTCCTGTGAGGAAAGACCAAAGGAGTTAGGTCTCTTCTCCCTGGAGAGGAGAAGGCTCGGGGGGACCTCATCACGGTATTCCAGTACTTAAAGGGTGGCTCCAAAGAGGACGGAGGCTCTCTCTTCACAAGGAGCTACATGGAGAAGCCAAGGCGTGATGGGTACAAGTTGCACTGGGAGAGGTTTCATCTCATATAAGAAAGACATTTTTTACAGTGGGAACAATCATTCACTGGAACAACCACCCCAGGGATGTGGTGGAGTCCCCATCACTGGAGGTTTTCAACGTGTGGCTGGACAGGGTGCTAGACAATCTCATCTAGGCTCCCTTTCTCATGAAAGGTTGGAGCAGATGATCTTTTGAGGTCCCTGAGCTGCTCTATGATTCTATGATTTAACCACATAAAAAAGGAAATTAGCAGAGGAGAGAACCAATACAATAATTGTCTGCCCAAAGCACTGTGCCCTAGATAGGGAAACATCTTATTTGGAGGCAAGATTACGAGTTTTGATGGTGAAATGATAGCAGAAGAGGTGCTGTYCTGTTCTCTCACTTTCGAGCCTGTAAAGGCCAGGTCCTGTGCAGTCACAGAGAACATTTCCATGTGAAGGACTGCCGCACACAGCAGCTCAGGCTTGGTGGACACCCGCTCTCAATATCTCTCTCAGGCAGGCTACTGGGAATTAAGAAAAGGCACTTTCTGACACACTAGACACAAAATACAGGAATCTGGAAAAAACAAACAAACAATCAAAAACCAAACAACAGAAGATGTTTTCTGGTCTTTTGTTAGAGAAAAATCAAGTAGTGTCACACAAAAACTACTCTGCTAATTTCTGCAGATTGACCATGAGTGCACAACTGGGAAGCTGAAGTCATCTTCTGTCATCCCGATGYCCAGCTCAGCCTCCTCTGTCTGTCTGTCCATCCGCACTCACCTCCCGGACGCAGCTTGCACACCCGGGGGACGAAGGCAGTTGTGCTCAGGGCCTTGCAATGCTCAGCGCAGGCAGGGGCCGGTGCTCTCCCGACCTCTTTCCCTGTTTCCTTCTAGGAGAAGACAGTGGAGAGGGAGGGGACTCTGCACAATTGTGATTCTTTTTTTTTTTTTCCYAATGAATTAATTGAAAATCTTGAAGAATTTCTTTTAAAAAGATTTTGTCTATATATTTAATAGACATCAAATTTTAAGTTTTCTAATGAAATTAATACCTTCTGAGGACACAGGTTCTGTGCCAAACATTTCTGCTCACATCAATGCCATTCTTTTCCTTTAAAAAATATGGGGGAAGAAAAGTTAACGCAATATTAAGCAAATACCTTGGCATTGTAAGAATGGATGATGCCTCTGAACTTGCCTGTGAGACACTGTGATGCTCAACTTCAGACTTTTACAAGGTCCAAAGTCCACCAGTGGCTTGCATTTGGGGTGGGGGTGTTTGCAGTGGCTGCTTCAAGAATTTTTCTAGACCAAACATTTATAATTACTTGAGGTTATCAGGGATGGTGACTTGGTATCCAAATGGTTGCTTACCTGTTTGTTCTCCTGATTAGGAAATACAACAGCATTAAGGGTATTAAATTATTTGTTGTTGTGTAATCTTCAAAAGTAGTTGTAATCTGACTGGCTGAATGTCACTACCCAAGATATCCGTCARTGCAGGTCCAAACAGAGATTTCCATCCTACTAAAAATCATTACAGTTAGTCACTGCACTTCCCTGCACGATACAGCACTGTGTGATCACTACAATGGGATGTGCTTTCTCCTCCTCCAGCGATTCCTGTTGTAACTGCTCCACTACTGAATTATGCTGCGCAGGGAAAAAGTAYCTGTGATGATACATAACACCGCTAATTTATTCTAAGGTCTCTGGTAACTGTTTGCGACACTTAGCCACAAGAGTCTATTAAACACTCAGAATAATCCYAAATGGYGTCTTTGCRTAGGTAGGATATAAAAAAGAGGGRAAAAAAAATTTAAAAAGCATTTGCTGAACACAGACCTGTACCATTTATTTCACATCTGTTCAACCAACCTCATCCTATTAAGAAGAACGATTAAAGTGTAAGGGACRTGAAAAATAAAATGGCTATAATAAATGGGCACTGCTAATAATTACCACTTAGGTTTGTGTTCTAGTAAATTAATGCGCGGCACAGTGCTGAGTATTAATATGTAGTCCTAGCTTACAAATGCTGAGCAGCGGCTTTACGACACCCTGCCCACTGACACTGCGTCTAATGAGGCAGCCAGCTCAGTGTCAGGAGCGAGTCAAGGACAGRGCACTCTCTCCTAAGCATCTCTCCAGGAAAGTAGCAGAGTTAATGCCTCATAATGAAATATTTATATTTTTCTAATCATTCCATCCGGTTTCTTTGGCAAGAGGGTTCAGAGAAGAGCAGACAGTGTTCCTGTAATTCAAGAGRGATGGAGTTCCTTCCCAGAGCACTAAAAGGGGTTGCCAAGGGGGGCTAGGAGGAATAGAGAAACTGATTCTTAAAATAGGACAATATAAAATTCAAATAATAACAAAAGCAGTACAGAAGACATGAGTCTTGGCAATGAGCTTTGATAACGCTTCCAGTATTAAAAAAAACTAAAAGTCTTTTTCCCCTCACTTTTCTCATTTGCCAATAACAATAAAAATCACTGCCCATCCTCAGCAGGTGGTGRCATCTATTAAGGTAAATGTCCCAAAATGCCTTCTTATCATGATGAGGTTTGTGGATGTATTCTTTTCTTTAGTGAGCTTTTTAACATGCTCTTCCATAGCATCCTTGTGGCCAAGCTGTGGAGGTGTGGCCTGGATGGGTAGGTGACAAGGTAGCTGAGAAGCTTTGTCAGGACCATTGGGCTCAAAGGGTGGTGGCCAAGGGCTCCAACTCAGAGTGGTCCCTGGTTAGAAGTGATGCCGGCTGGGGGGTGGTTCYGGGGCCGGTGCTGTTTAACATCCTCCTCGAGGCCCCGGATGACAGGACAAGGTGCTCGGTCATGMGGCTGGCAGATGACAATTAGGCAATGCTAGGGAAAAAGCAGATCAGGTGTTTTTACTGCCTGTACATATAAAAAAAAAAAAAAATGCACTTTGGCACACAAATTGCTATTATATGCCTGAAACGGGGAAAAAGAGCATTCGGAAAAATGTAGATGCGTTGAAACAAAGAAGTTTTAGTTACACAAAGGATAAATAATGATCTGACTTCGCAACATTTTTCAGATGAACAAGCAGTATCCATCTGCCTGGCACCCGGCGCTAGCTGGAGCGCCCGGTGATAGCTGGGACCCGCTATTTGCACCTGCGGTTGTTTCTAACCACCCGTCCCTGCAGCCGGGTACCGGCGCTGCGCGGGAGCGGTGCACCCCTGCTGCACCCCCCATCCGCCCGCTTCCTAAATTCACATCTCCATGTTCCTGTCACTGACCTGGAACCTTACTGGCAAATTTCTGTCAAGAACTGAAAGGTTAATAGTGAAAACTTGCAGTATGCYTAGAAAGCCACTGCTCTTCTTTTGCTGTTGACAGACTTTTGCCCGCGTGGTAAATGCTGCTGACAAGAGCATGGGAACGTGGGTCCAGGCAATGCCAGGCACGTGGAGGCTGAGCAGAGACGTGCAAGGCAAGCTGCACTAAATGCCAATGAGAGAGACGGATGCAACAGATCCTCCACAAGCCATGGCTGTCTGTAGTAATTGCGTGAAAGAAAATTACTACACTGAACATTTGTGAGAACCAGAACATAAGCCTACACATTTTCGTCTTTCCGCAAGGTTACCAGGGGTCTCGCCAGGAGAGAGGGAGGACTTGCTCAGGGAGTTGGGTCGGTTGAGTCCCGTCTCGCAGACCTGCTCCTCGGCCCCGTGGGCACCGACTCCTTGGCAGCGGCACCCAACTCACTGCTCAGCTTTCCCACCCGCMCCCTGCTCCTCCTCCCGTTCACACCAGGCTGCGGCTGCCTCGCGGCAGACGTTGGATGAACCCAGCCATCCTGTTCRCGCTTTGGAAAGCACCATCCCAGGTAACGGCGCACTGAAAAGCCATCCTGCTCTTCGCAGGGCGGAGTGCAGCTGTCGGTGCTGACAAGCCAGGCTCCAGACTTACAGGAGGCTTGTAAGACTTTTGAATTCAAAACCGTATAAAATACCTTTTGAAGACTAACATGTTTTCCTCAGATGGAAGCTGGAGCCTGATGGAGTGATGGGTTCCTGGGTAACTTGGAAGTCTATTTCAGATGAGAAGGAAATTTAAGACAACTTAAGAACCTTGAAATGAGTGTCAGGGAAAGCGGTGCAGAGCCTCTGGGAGATGAGCGCACAGCTCCCTTYCCCTGCAAGGATGCCAGCTTCGGCTGGGGCAGGACCTGGCAGCGRGGAAGCTGCTGCCACGGGCACAGCAAAGACCAGCCCTGTCCTCTGGGCATAGCAGATGGCGATAAACTGGCAGAGTTTTGAAGGAAAAGATTGAGACCTTATGTTTGACATCCCTCTCCCCTAGAAAAAGATGCCAGCAATAGAGTGTGATGCATTCAGAACAGCGTAGCAGGAAGCTGGCCTTTGTATTTTCAACAGAAATTGGAGGTTATCAAAGGAAATTTGTGTGAAGCAAGCTGTGGCAAAATGGGTCCCAGATTCAAGGTAGGCTTGGATCATGGATCATCAGATAATCACTGCTGCCATTACCTTAGCAATAACAACTGTGGGAAAGAATGTCTTGCATACCGATATAAAAGACCACAGTCACCTTGCAACAACTCCCATCTCATACCTGCACTTATATCATTGACTTAATAAAAAATAAATCATAATTCATTCATTCTAGACAGCCTGGTGGAGCAAGACRGGAAAAAAACAAGATATTTATTATTATTTATGAGAACTACTAAATAGTCATATTAATGTCTGTGACATCCTCTCATACTTTGGAAAGCTTCGCTTACTGTGATTAGCGAAGATGTTATCAAGAGAYACTTCATGCCTACCCTGGTTTTCAGTGGAAGCAGCTACAGTGCATTGTAGCATTAGTATTAGCCAGAGCAAAAATTATCCCCCTTCTTTTCTTCCTTCCTTTTTGCACAGCTTGGGAACCTGCAAGTTTTGTGCCTTCATTTCCCAGGCTCTCACACGGGCTCAGGCAGAGCAGCTCCAGCCCTGACCTTGCCCCCTTGGACATCCCGGCTGCCTCCTGGAAGCTCCTTGGAAGCACTTGTCCTCTCTGTTCTGCCCCGTCTCGGACTTGGTGTGCCTGTGGGGTACAAAGCCTCCTCTGGAAGAAATTCAGGGGTCTTCTGTGGTTTTGTTTCCTTTGTTGTTGTTCTGTTGTTGTCCCCACGCTAGCTCTTCTATAATAGTATTGTTTTACAGAGGATCCCCAGATCTGCCTTGAATGGCAGCGTCCCTAACACTGAAGTGCTCACTGCAGACATCCAGTAACATCTGACTTCGTGCTTGTTCCTTCTGCCAATTCACAACTTGCTGCAAGACGCGAGGACCTCATCCCAGGAGGGGAGGATCCAAGGAAAGGTGTTCGATGTCTCAGCACCCCAGATGAAGCCCTGGGAGGGGACTGCCCTGCCCTGCGGGCCAGGAAGGGTCACTGCCGCTGTATTTTGAGCTCCCCAGAACTGTGAAAGTTTCAGGAATCGACTTTATTCTTTTTCTCACTCCTAGACACGTGTTATCYCACTGTAATATGATTTCAGTCCCCCTAGAGAGACCTCTCCAGGAGGCTGGCATCTTGTACTTTACTCAAAAACCTTTATTCTCTACCAGAAAATTTACTTAATATTTAAAATAATCAAGTAAACAAACCTAAGATTGAAAAACAGAAAGAAAAGTGAATGTTGAAAATAAAAGGAGTATATAATAAGATGTGCTTCAACCCTGTTTTTCTGTTTAATTTTTTGTGTTGGAAAAATCTGAATGTGGCAGCATAGCGGAGGAAGTTTTGTATATAAGATATAAAAACAACGATATAAGAGAAAGGCAATGGTGTTGACCCTCAAAAGGAAAATGAGCTTAAAACACTTCAATAATAGCTGTATGCATAGAACCCTTCAACAAGGTAAAAAGAATAAAAGCGGAATTGAAATCCACAACCATTTACTAATGGCTGCATTTTTTATGGCAGTTCAACACCTCTCTTCTACAGTTTTTAGCAGAGCTGTACACAGCAATATGCATCTACTTACTCCTGTTTATCTCTAGCATTTAATCTGGAAAAAAGTATTTGAAGAGTGCTAGACATGATAAAAATTAGGGAGCAACAACTGAAAAAAAAAGAAAAAAAAACCAAGAAAGAGAGCAGATACAAGAAGTGATGAAAATTTACTGCTGTTCCAAACAATGGTGGTCTGACACCGAGCAGAAATCCCAGTCCCTCTGACAAAATAGGACATAAAAATGAAAGACAAAATTGAAATAAGCCCACAGATTCTGAAATTGCCCTTATCTCTGTAGTATTTGCCAATATTACTCACAGGCAAAGCAAAAGGGTAAAAACTAAAATTGCATAATTTACTGAGCAGACTTTTTCTTGAAAATAGGAAGAAACATCATATCCAGCATAATCAATGCAATTTGGAAAAGTGCAGTCAGAACAAAACTGCAACCATGACCAAACTCCTTTTTTGTTCAAACATCTGCAGAAAAGCAGCAATATCAAGGAAGAAAACTAAACCGTTGACACTATTTTTYCCACATTTCAGCCTTATTGAAACCAACTTAAAGACCCTTTTTGGACAGCATCATCGTGCCCACACGCTTGCGTTACCACTAATATGTTCTGCATTATTAGCTCTCCAGTGAATATCCTGGTGCAAAAAAAATAGTAAGCGCACTCCAGCAGCACATCTGCTCTCCTCTGGTTGCCAGTCTTTTGACCAGTGCCATGCCTGCAGGAGGATGGATGACCATTGGCCCCAAATAAGATAAAAAAATACTCATTATTTCCCTTCAGACTGTGAGAGGCAGTGAAACTGAGTACAGAGACATATTTGAAACATCTTTGCATATAAATGGCATTGTTTTCCTCGGAACATGCATGGCACGTAGCTTGAGCTTATGTCGTATCATCTCTTCATCCGAACTYGTTAGCGAGGGTTAAATTTGCATTTTAGACTGTAAAAACATGTTGAGAAGTAAGAAAGAATACTGATTTTAGGCAGCTTTTACCCAGGTATAAAACAAAGATCCAAGAGAGCTTGCATTTAAGTTTAATTGATATGATTTGCCTTTTAGTTTCCAAGGAAGGTTTTTTCCCCTTAGAGCAGAAAAAAAATAAATCATAGGAAACAGACTCCAAGTACCATCGGGTCTCTGCTCCTTCCCCATGCAAGCCCCCATCCAGCTGAAGACCAGGGTGCTCCAGCACCAGCTCCCACCCTGTGCAGCGGGACAGCCGGGGCAGGGCTGTCCCCGGGGCGCCGAGGGGCACCGCGCTGGCGGCAGCTGGGGGTCCTGCCCATCACCCAGCACGCCAGACGCCGCCTTGCAGGGTCTTGTGAGAGAAGCAGAAAACCMCCCCTCCCGGAGCAGCTGAGACGACAGCCAAAATGGCAGTGGCGAAGTGTGAGGAGCCACCGGTGAGGAGTGGGGAGGGCCCTGCCGTGGCATCGCCAAGTGCCGCCACGAGACCCCCGGACGTTCTCCCTCCTGGGTGCTCCCGTGCTGGCTGCGAGGGCCGGGAGTCCCCTCTCAGCAGTGCTTTCCATTCCCCCCCTCCTCCCGCCGTCTTTCCTCCTTTCCAAAGGGCAGGAAGAAATTAACATGTCCCTTTAAACCTTCCCAGCACCTCCAGCCTTATTTCTTCCTCAAGACTCATGCAATAGCTTGACTTTCCACTCTTAATAGTACTTTTTGAAAGTCTCAGACCAGCTGTAACTTTGATACGGGAATGACAATGGCTTTAGTAAAACACTAATAAAAACATCCTAAGAYGAGCCGAACAGGATCTCAAGAGAGATGGACACGTCTCCAGTGAGATGCACTTTTCACAGAGTCTGATGCAAGTATTTTTCTGTTTTCTTTAAAACGGTGCCAGGGGAGATGTTATAAACTGTCACTTCACACTAAACCAAAGGAGGGAAACTTCATTGCTAAGAATTAAAGAAACAAACCAGTTAAATGTGGTTCCTGTTCAGCGGAGGAAACATCCACCCTGACACTTGAAAGAGAAAGACTGAAGCTTTCCTGCGTGAGGAAATCCTCCTCATTAAATGATCTGCAGAGAGCAGCTTCTTAAATAAAGCTGGAAATAATCAAAGAAGGATGAGAAACGGCAGTCATCCAACAAGGACTCACAGAAGTGGAACAAAGGACCAGTGACCTGGAACACCACACAAAAGAAATGAAACTCATATTTTAAAAGCAGCATCCCCAGAAGCCGCTTAAGAACAGTTGTTTCACRGCATTTTGGTGTACTTCATTGAGCACTTTAAAGATCACCACTTGAATTGTGCACTTCAAGTGCATTATCGGATAAACGCAGCCTTTCGCCCGTGCCTGTGAATCCCTCCCAGGACGGGCTTGCATGGTGGCACTGTCGGCTGTTGCGACGTTTGCGAGTGGTCGGTCTCGGGGGCGCGGGTGCCCCTTTGTTCCGCTCCCCGCGGCTCGCGAGGCACGTGGGCTGGCCGTGCCGCGGGACCCTTGCTTTCCTCCGACCAGGACATAATGACTCGCAGGTACAAGCTGGTTAGAGAGTTGCTCGTTGCCCTGTCCTCGCCCCGGGGCGGGTGCAGGGGCAGCCCCACAGATGCCCAGTACCACACTGTAGCTTCCAAGGCKGCTCCACCGCCCTCCCGGGGAGCGATGTGCCCCTGCTCTACCTGCCCACCCCTCTCCGAGCCGCGTTCCCCCTCCCCAGGACCACGGGGGCCACTCTGCCCCCGCCCAGGGTCCCCGCTGGCAGCGCCGGGGCAGAGGTGGGTCCCCTCCCCTGGTGCCCCCTGCCCCAGGCTCTGCTGAGCTCGCCGCTGCCTCACCACGGCAAACCCCCCAGTTCCCCGAATTAAAAATAAGTGTTTCTCTCTGTTCATAACTGATTTCAAAGACAAGTTGGTCTGTGCAATGTCTGAAAAATAATGGTCAGCCAGARTAGCTTTCTACACCTGAGAAGAAAACATAATATATATGATATAAGTACAGATAGGATGACCTCTTAARGGATGGACCGTTTATTCCATCTACAATGAACTTTAAGGAATATTTTAGGTTGTTCAACATTTCAGCTGTGATTTTCACTCTAGAAGAGAAAAAACAGAAAAAGATAAAACCCTGCTTTTCCTACCACTCTCGTATCTTTACGATTGTTTATGTTCTGAGGACAATATAGGTATGTTACTTCAGACGTAGCTCAAATATACAATAATCCCATCATTCATAGCAAGTAGTCCTTGCCTAAAATGGAGGGATATTAATCCTTGGTATCATATTTAAATGGCAAGCATTAGCTCAGGAGATGGTCACCTGTACAGGAAAGTAAAATAATCTATCTTACTTTCTGAATATGCTTCTCCTTAGGTGCTGGACTTTCACCTCTACACTCTTCAGATCACTCAAGTGAATGTGATGGCCTCAGCACTTTTAACATTGCACTGGGTTTCTTAGTCCCAAACTATCCACCAGCTCAGCAAAATTTTTAATGATTGTCATTCTCCATTTCATATAGGTTCAAGATAAAATGAGATCGAGTCTGAATTATTGTCTCAAGAGTCTGTTCAGGACATGCTAAAAGAGAACAGCAGGCCATTTGAAGCCCACTGCTGTTTCTGCCTACATTCTGTCATGTTCATAAACTACAGCCTTTACTTTCCAGGCCTATCAATCTTTCATCTCTCTCAAGTACTAAATTAATCCTATTTAAAAATGTCAATTAAACTGGTCAACTTTTTTGATAGCATTAGGAAGTACTTGATATCTTTGCTGCCCTTTAATGTTATGAAATAAGAGAGAATAATCCTGCGAAAATAAAGCCCCTCCAGCTATAAGCTTATCTGTAAAATACTCACTTTTAATGACATTATGTTGAAACAAAATTTTTTTCTCTTTTTTGTAAACAGAAGGAAGATTGTATCTTCACTACTTATGAAAAGAGGTATCAATGCRAAAATTAACCTACAAAGACAAAAACAATAGGGAATGTACTAATTAGAAGTCTTTAAGGAGTCAACATCGGCCAAAATTTCAAAAGTCACCTTAAGAGAAATTTTCTTAATTAGGCACCAGGATTCTGTGCTATTTTCCTCTTTTGGTATTTTTAAGGAGGTGAATAAATATAGTGTATATCTTCTGCTGATATAAACTGGAACAGTCCCAATTAAGTCAATGAGCCATTGCCCAGCTGATGTAAATGGCGTGATGTAAATGGCTCTGCTGAAGTCAGCGTAGGGCCGCAATTGCCATCAGCTAGGAAATTCACGGGTTGTCCCTACCCACCTCCAGAAGCCTCTCCAGCRGTCACGGACACTCCTGGGTTTTTGCCAAGGCTCACCCATGGGATGCTTTCAAGATCCTCCAAGGCACCCAAGGGACACAGTCACAACTGGACAGCCCTCACAGCTCCTCGGCTGGTCTGTGACCCAGCTAGCTGTGGTACGAGCTGGCGCAAGCACTGACAGCCGTATACAGGTGAACCTTAACAGCTGGGTATCTTCTAAACACTGGCAGATGAAATGTCACCAGGTTTGTTCAGGACTGAAGCCATCCATCCACTTTTCCTTTTAGATCCTTCCCTGTCTCCTGGGGCTGGAAGAGATGCTACAGCCCCACAGGCACATGGGACACAACGATGCAGGCTCCACAAATGGAAAGGGAGAAATGGGGAGCGGCAGATGTCACATCTTCTCATGCTCAGCCCGGTGCAGCCCCCATCGAGCTTTGTCCACAGGATGCTCACCAAGCTGCTAGATGTCCTTCCCATCCCCTGGAAGCCAGGACCTTCCAGTGGCTGTCACCGCCTCTCCCTTTATCTTCTCTGGGCACCGTCAGACCTGAGCTTTYGGGATTTTACTTCTTCATAGCAAGAGGCCCCGGCTGCTTTAAGACAAGGCTGACCACTAAGGTATGCCTGCACTCAAATGCACAGTCCCTGRGGGATCAACCACAGCCACTTCAAACAGCGGGGTACAATTTGTACCTCTCTAGGACCTCTYCCCCACCCCAGCACATGCCCTGACGTCCTGCTACCAGACTTCTGGGCAAACCAAGCTGGGGCAGCGAGGTAGGTGGGACCCCAAACCTTCCTCTGCCACCTGGCTTTTGCCAAGGAAAGGCAGCTTTCTTCAAAAGTTTTTCTTTCAATACTTGTGCGATTTCCAGGTTTGCAACCCATTTAACAGAAGATTGGCTGCAAGAAATGACAGAGGACGGGTGGCACTGACTGGCGCACCCTCKCCTTTCCAGCTCCAGGGACAGGAGTTTATGCAACCCGCCGTCCCCAGCGAGGCGGCCGGGGGCGACCCTAACGCCCGCGGCTGGGTCTGCCCTCCGCACCGCACGCGTGGGACGCGGCTGCGTCCCCCGGCCGTGCCGCAGGCTGCCCCGCGGTGCCCCTGCCAGGCTGCCCCGGCAGYGCAGGAACGGGACGCGGGACGGGGGGTCCCGGGCAGCGAAAGGCAGTGCAAACGCTGCRATAGTTCTGGCTGAGCAGAGGCTCAAAGAAAGCAATTTTAACAGCCGGCAATTAAGTGACAMAGAGAGGATTAGGACATCAGCTGGAGATCGAACAGCAGGAGCAGCGGGACAAGAAATAAAAGCAGATCTTAATTTTACATAACTGTATTATAAAGTGAGGTGTTCATGCCTGTATTTATGCGGCTGCAACCTAGTCCCCAGGGGAGCTAGTTTTCCCATTGACTTATCTTAACAATTCCTCTTTAAATATGTACTTAATAAAACCTTGTTTAAAGAGTAGCACAATGTCCACTGGCCTTACAGTTCCCTGCCTACTCTCCAGACAATTTTTCAAGAGACTGAATTTTTGTGCCAAATAAGCCCGTAGGCACCTCCATCTCTTAGCTGTAGTTATATATCAACCGATAACATCGTACGTGCCGTTCTGGCATTTAACGTGGAACTGGGCAAGCTCAACGGGAAAGGGCTTCTCCGCATCAAGGTCTTGGAGCACCACTTGTCGCAGTGGCTTTCTGAATGCAAGACAGCACTGAAGGGRACCATCCCCCCACATGCCAGTTATTTGTACTTAGGTAATAAATCTTGCTGTGGCTTTAATTCTTTTTCTTTTTTCTTCTGAAATGCTCCCATACTGARTGTCTTTAACAGAGAGGGACACGTCTTCAGTGATCTCTGTGGGTAAGAGTTTTTAAAAATAYATCAGGCTTAACATCAATAGCAGAGAGAGGTAGTCATATTAATAAATCCATGGGCACTAAATCAAGGATTATTTTTATCTGGCTGAGATGCTGATTTTTATTTTAAARTGTTGTTCAACAGCAAAACCAAAGAATGTTGTCATCACTAATCAGGAGTCCTACAAGTACAGAAAGCAGAAAAATCAGAGAAGGTAATGTATGAGAACAAATATAGCAAAACAACCTAAATGTTAAACAACTCATTCTGAGGAGTAGCTACTGGAAACTAAAATCTGGATTAGTCAGAGATTTTCATGGAACTGCCCTGATTTTTGTAAATCCTCCTGCTCTGCAGAGCRTCAGGCCAGGAGCCCTTCTCTTCCCGAGCCCCGTTTGTCTGTGGCTCAGGCAATGCCAGACTTGGGCTGAGCCCAGAAGCCTGGGGGAGCAAAAGCCYGACCCCAGGCAGCCTGGTCTTACCCCAAAGTCAGCCTGGACTGGAGTGGAGGGCTAGGCCAGAAACCTCGGGGGGCTCTCCTGGCCTTAATTACTCCTTCATAATTGTTTTTTTAATGAATAGAAGACACTCAGGGAACAAAAAGCATCCTGGAGAGTGAAAGCAACAGTTTACTACATTATTATAGAATAGAATAGAATAGAATAGAATAGAACAGAACATAATAGGATATTTCAGTTGGAAGGGACCTACAATGATCATCTAGTCCAACCGCCCGACCACTTCAGGGCTGATCCAAAGTTAAAGCATATTATTAAGGGCATTGTCCAATGTTAGTGATATTTCCTTCTTACACGATTTACGTGGCAGCCCAGGTTGCCAGCACTACACTACCTCACCACAATACAAAGCTGTGCAGCACAGGCAGAGCCCTGCCTGAACCCAACGTGATGAACGCCGGGGCTGGTCCTGAAAACATGAGCGTTGTACCACGGTGCACCAAGAAATGTGTTGGGTTTGTGCATAGATCGAACAGGAGCACAGCGAGCATTCGAGGGGTCTCTCTGAAGTTTCTCAAAGTGCTTTGCTTCTGTTTTATTTTAAGTTATTGGAGTTCAGTTTTGTCCCTGAACCCACATTTACTTTTGTGTAGTCAGACCTTACTTYAGCTGAATGCCTTTATTTGATCCTCCTGTCACCCGTATTTCAGTGGAACTATCCTATGCTAAAAGTTAAACATCTGCTATGGGTCAGCACCCGACTGTTTCAAAATGATCAAAATAAGGCRGGGGAAGAACAAGCTGGATCTTCTCGGTTGAGAATTCCTCAGTCTACCTAACAGCTAGGAGATGGGAGACTTTGAATAAAGAAAAAGAGCAAGCAAGACCTTGAATAAGAAATTTCACACTGCACAGCCAAGTGACTTGGCCATTTGCCACAGGCATGACACCTGAAATGGCAAAGCGTGACACTCAGGAGACCTCACGAGCGTCGCACATCCATTAGACAATTGTCCCGACCTGCCCCGTACACCCACTACACGTACTGTCCCGTGGTGACGGGGCTACCTGCAGAGTCGGGGGTCCCAAGCACCGTCAGCGGTGGTCGCGGCACCGGGAGGTGCCAGTGCCAGCAGGGCAGGTCCCCTGCGCACGGGGACACCGCGGTGCTCCCCCCCTCCCCCTCCAGTGCACCCACCCAGCTTCACCTGCCGGGGGTGCCYGGCCCCGGGGGCTGTGTACAGCTAGCAAAGTCTGCCGCTGGCTCGGAAGTAAAATCTGCCGGGGTTTTCTTGTTTCTGGAGAGAAACAGCAACCAGGGCAGCGCCAGCGAGGTGCCTGCGGCCACCCGTCGCTGGGATGTGGACACACATGATGGGCTGCCTCCTGGCTCTGTTTCTAATACTGTTCCAAGTGTTTAACGCTTGCCTCAGCAGACTTGATTGTTGGGTCAGGGTTGGGGTTTTTTTTTCAATTTTTTAAAAACTTGTTTAATAATAAGCTGGCCTTTGCAGTGGGGCGAGTAGTGTAGRGCTGTTTTAGGCAGAGCAGACTGACCCCTCGCATGATACCCGCCGCGGCTGTGCTGAGAGCTGGGGTGGCCCAAGATCCTGCAGAMAAATTAAACTTTTCAGGCAGTAGCTTTGCCAAGTAGGAAGAAAAATATGAAAACAGCTTATGAATTGAGAACACACCTGCATTCAACACAGTGTCTCTTTTCAACAGAAAATACCTTCCTGGCTCTGAGATYCCTTTTCTGATTAAAGTTTTTGAAACTGGCACACTCCTGTAATACATTTTGATGAAATCCCATTCTCCAGTGAAATTGTTATACTGGAGAACTTCCAGGCAACAGCAGCACAAAGACTGTTAATCAGGTTCAAGAGAATATATAGTGACTACAAAACCAGCATTAAACCACCTATGGTAGGCAGTCCAAAATTCATGGTTCACAGAGAACAAACTTATTCTTGAGAGCAGAATTACAAAGATATAAAACCAGAAAAAAAATCTTGAAAGCTAGAACTTAAGAGATTACCTTTGTATAGCTCTATTCTCAAACTGACACCAGGTAACTGAGGCTTTTATTCATAGAAGTATAGACTGAAATCCATCCTGTCTTGTGTTAACAGGAAAAATGACTCAAAATCTGCACCCCAACACCAAAGCCTGGCTGACTCCTCCACGCTCCCCCGTGTTGTGCAGAAGTGGAGGAAAACGCCCCGTTTCCTGCCAAAAGCCCCACTTTCCCTCTGCTGCCGGAGTCAGATGCCACCGGGCAGGCTGGAGGGGTGGCTGGGTGGAAGGAGGAGCTGCCGAGAAGAGGGGCCGCACGAGGGGACACTTGCAAATGCCCAATTTCAATCACATTTCCATCCACTGACAGAGGAAAGCTCCCAGACTCGCCAGCAGCCCGCTCACAAATACAGCGGTTTGCAACTGGCCATCGGGCTTGAGGTGCACGACCGGCTGTGCAATTACAGCCAGGCTTAATGGCATGCGATAACTTATGAATGATGCGAGCTGGCCTGCTTAAAATTGTAATTATTGCAGGCAGAGATTGATTTCATTCAGTGGCATGTGATTAGGCTGTGTCTCAGCTGGGTGCCCCTCCCTTCTGCTGTTAGAGCACTGGCACCTGCATTTCTCCTAAATTTAGATTAAGGTTTAAACTGGGCATAGAAAACCCATAATCGCATAGTGGAAGATACGCTTTAAGGCAGAGAAACTAGATCATCAGCTGTGAAGGTCTGCAGGGAGTTAAAGCGCTTTATCAGGGTCCTAGAGAAAATACATTTTGGATTGAATTACATCACTTTCTTCCATGTGCTGGACTTTTGTGCTATTTTGAGTCTCTTCAAGGGCAAGAACATGCATCAATAAGGCTCTTGAGGTGTTACAAAAATGTGAATTCAGAAAAACAGAACAGATGCAAAAGACCCAGCTTTAGGGAGAGGCGACCAAACTTTCCGATTATCTTCTCTATAAATGATCAGTAACTTGCTGATAAATGGATCTGCATGACTTTGACAGCGTTGATGAATGACTTATGCCAGAAAACATGAAGATTGATGCATTGTTCAACCTTAAACTAAACATACACTGTTGACGTTAATTCACTGGTAGGCCCTACAACCTGGATTTCATCAGCATATATAATTAAACATGTTGCTTCATGAATTTTACAAATATGGCCCAAAGTTGCTAATGGAGTGTCTTAAATTCTATTAACATTCATTTAATCTCTTTGGTTTCTCTTTAAATGTGCATTTAAAATTCTAATCACTGCAAAAAGATTTTAATAAAACACAATGTTAATGAAATATATGAAAGACCTCTTGGAAGAAAGAATTCTTAAAAAAACTGCAGGAAAGAAAAAGGAAACATGCTAAGCTAAACTGGCATATAAATATAGCCAGTGAGCTATTTAAAGACTAAGGAAAAGCGCATATGTGTTCTAGGATGGCATGATTTTAAAAGGCTCTTTTTTGTACTGAGTATTAGTTATTGGGACTAACTAGGGGATTAAGCTTTGAATTCTTTCCAGCTCTATCATTTATATTTTTACTCTCTACCTCTCTCTGCAACAATTCTCACTCTCTTCAGCACGGTCAGGCTGCTCCAGTCCGTCGCTGCAGTGCCCACACTGTGCTGCCTGGTCCCAGGGCAACCCCATCGCTACGTCCTGCTGCGGTGTCCCGTAAGCTGGCTGCTTTCACTAACCTGCCCCATGGAGAACAGACGTCCTTTCCTTTTTCTTTATTATCCACCAAATGGTGATGGAAACCATGTCCTGGGASATCGAATGCCATTCAACTCAGTTTGGCTTTGAGGACCAAGCAGAAGCAAGACCTTCTGCGAAGTCCTTCACGAAAGCACAACCAACAGAAATTGCCAGGATTCAGAGAATGAACTTTTCACAGAGCACACCTCTGAAGAGCGGGTCTGCCCCTCGGCAGAGCTGGCTTGGTCCCCTCCGTCCACGGGAGCAACCGCAAAGAGGCTCATCCCTGCCATATAAAGTTAACGACACATTCATATCCATCATCTCCAGTGACCTCCAAATCTGGAGCTGCCCCTGGCTCCCCAGGAACTCTGCTGCCTTGGCTGGGGACAGGTACTAGTACATACAGCAAGTGACTGCGAAGATGCTCACATTTCATAACGTCAGAACAGATCCCTCTCAAAGTCAGCCTGTGAGAGCAATAAAAGAAAATTGACATCAGCCTTCACGCAACTTCCTCACTTGTGCTGCTGACATAAGGTTCAGCTTAAAGCTTCCCACGTAAGTCAAGCTGCCATTTGACACGTGTCGTACACGGCTCTGCTTGTGCCAGCAGCACACGCCAGGTCCGAAGGCAAAGCCCCGTGCGAGCGCTTGCTCACTGGGACCCTTCAGCTCAGCAGAAGAGCCTCACCTTCCTCTCTGCTAGGATACCCCGTCAGCGGAGGCTGGCAGGGAAAAGACCCATTTCTTGCAAGTACAATGACTAATGCAGACAACTCTACCCCCCCAATATTTACCTGTCTCTTCAAACAAAGACTGCAAGTCGTGCCAGGCTATAAAAGAATTATGAAATCTCTGCTCATTCAAGAAATAAATGATATCGCATGTAATCCATGGAGCCCAGCTGAAATCCAGCTGTACTCTTGCCGTGAAATAATTCATACTGCAGCACTGCTCGGGGTGCACAGAGCAGATGCTCCTAAGCAAGAAGGTAGGATTTTCATGATTAACAATGAGAGAATGTTTTCTGGTAAGAATGTAATTATTTATTAACCAGTTGCAGGAGTTACTGGATGTGCTGCTCCTGAAGAACAGCCCCAGGGATGGTGAGTGCTTGTCCCTGGGTCTTCCCTCCGGCTGCAGCGGCCAGTGCCCCAAAACAAAGACGTGCCAAGAAGAGGAGGGCTGAGGGCTCACTCGGCGCCGCAGGAGGCAGCTGACCTGCTGTGGGCACACAGGAGCAAGCTTCTTCTGCATTTATATACACGTGCTACCCCACAGAGCAACGTCAGGACTCTCGGCGTCGCACAGCGCGGGGGATACAATGGCTGAAAGGAGCTAAAGGCTCAGCAGGGGATGAGAAAGAGCAAGGACCTTTTCCACTGTCAGAGAGGGGAACACAAAGGAAAAGGCCCTTTTAGGCATCTCTGAATGAGGCGATAGCCCCATTTTGTGCTATTTTGTTAAGTTTCAATTTGAMGCTGTTCAATGACCAGAAACCAAAGGAGATTCAGACGCAGCAAGGAATTCCTTCCCAGGCTGGAAAGGGAGTCTATCACCTCGCCTACAGAGGTACCCTAAATCAGCAAATGAAATGGCTTTTATTGCTTCCATTTTCATCGTACTAGTCCCATATCCCTCTGTTCTCCACCTCTACTTCTTAAACCTCATTAGGCCTGCTCTGATTCTTACCAGTGTTTGCCATGTTGCTTCCAGTGCCTTGCAGAAAAATACCTCCAGCGGTAAATTCACCAAAAACACATACTGCTCTGAAAATATTGGGAAAAAGAGGCAAAGTGAGTGGTTTGGCTGGAAAAAAAAAACCACAAACCCTAAAACTCATGTCTAGATTCACAAGACTGCTTTGGGAAAGTACCTCTTAGTTCCCTACACCCTTTTCTTCTGAATAATAAAATTAATTGTTAGTTTTAAAGACAAAGAGTGGTCGTGTCCCCACGGGTGCGTACCCCGGGCAGCCCGGGCCCCGGGGTCTCTGGCTGGAGGGACACATCCAGGGCCAGGGACCAGGACCCCCGGCATGGAKCGAGCCATGCCCGCTCCGTCGCTGTCTTGTCTTCCTTAACGACCGCTCCGGTGGTTTATACAGGACCCCGCAGCTGGGACAGGAAGGCCGTGAGTCATTGTCACAGCTACCTGGCCCTAGGGAGCCTCGTACCCGCGCAGGGAGGCTGCCACTACGTATTCCAGAGTGTGCACGCGATATAAAATTGTTTCTGCACTTCTTATTGCTCCATTAACATTTTAATGCAAAAATGAGCTTATGGCTTGCGGTAATACTCTGCCATATTATTATATAACTGGTCCATATTATGTAATAAGTGGTTAATACACATTCTTTAATTCATGGATTGGGATTTATTCTTTTTGAAGAAACATGCACGTGCTGTGTGAATATGTGGAATGCAGGGGGGCATGAGAGGAGAAAACCATAGTGTCTGACTCCTAATGGGAAGAGAACTAACCTTTTACTGACACAATATTAACATGGTAAAACAAACGATACTGCAGAAGCATGAAGCTGTCACACCTAATCCTAAAGCAATAAGCAAAGCAGATAAAGAGAAAGACCTGCCATGCAAAAACTTTCTTTTCTTTCCCGATAAATTACATTCTTCTGAACACAAGGTACCAAGGGATGGTGAGAATTATGCACCACAATTTGCACAGCATACACCCCTCAGCTGGTGTAAAACTGTACCTTTGGGACAATAAATAGAATACAAAGGCAGTGGACAGGCAAGAGAAATATAGCAACCACAGTATTCGCATAAATGTAGCCATAGCTCAAGCCTAGACGAAACAGCAACATCACAAATCCCATGTCAAGACAGTGAACGCAAATCCGAGAGCATTTGTCCATCCCAAATCTCTGCCGCTCCAGCAGCGGGGCTGGTGAGTGCCGCTGGAGCGGTGCCGGGTGCCGGGTGCCACCCTGGTACTGCCCCCGGTACCGCTACGGCACCCAGGAAAGCACATCGCAACCTTCACTTGCTGGAACAAAAAGAAATTGCRTGGGCACTTAGCCACGTAAAACTGCTGAAAACAATTAAGGAGAACTGTGCAAGGAAAACCTCCAAAACCTGCATTAAACCCAAATCAAACCACTGAAATGAGAACATTTTGAGAGGGGGATGACTCAGAACGGGTAGTGTGCCTTGCAGAAATGTGAGGGTTGCATTTGCATATCACAGCACTTCCCTGGAATATTCATGCCATGTACTTTTATTTATTTTTAATAACTTTTATATTTGTACCAACCCTTTTCCAGACTGAAGATGAAAAAAATTGAAATATCAGAATACYTTGCAGAATAAAAATTCTTGATTTTCCTCATTTTAGTAGAGTTTTAGATAAATATCAGTAACAACATTAGAGGACCAATGGCGATAGCATAGTGATTGTTTTGTGCACTTTGCATAATTTTTTCCTACACCCTAATATCTCCAGTTATTTATTTGTTAGATAACATCGCCTGTATTTGGACACATGCGGAAGCGCTGAAGTTCAAAGACAAATCCTTCAGGCTGTGCCATGAAGAAAACCTTTCTTTTTCTGTAAACAAGCAGACTGAAATTCATTAAGTTGATCCTGGAATGTACTTCTCAGGCTAGGACCCACTGCTTTGCTAGTGAATGCAAAGGCAACATTTTTGAGACTCTCTCTTCTASCTGTGTAGCAAAGTAATAATTGCACAGTACCATTTCTAGTAGACAGAAATGGGTCATTTCATGCACAATTTACAATATGCAAAAGTCAATACATATCATTAACATGAGCTGAGCATGAAGGAATCATCTTTATTATTAAAACTGCATGATTAGCTAGTGCAAGCGTCAACAAAGTATTGCAGAAGATTTTGTGGAAACTGTCCTTATACACACAAATACAGACATTCAAACGCCCTTTTTACACAGTTTCTTTACACATTTGTTTTGGTACCTCCATTCCCCACTGCATTCCCGATACTGGGCGTGCATTAACAGCGAAYCTGTCACAAACACCATTTGTTTACAGTCGTTTCAGTTCATATTTAAAGCTATATCGTGCCTTGCCCTTCTTATAATGTACCCCAGTTCTCTCTAGGAGCAACACTGTGCCCACACTCACTATTTCAACAGATCAGAACACTTTATAYGTAAGAAGCGGGCCACGTCCTGCGCAGCAGCCAGCCCGGGTCAGGAGCTCCCCCGCCTGCCRCGCTGACTCAGCGCGGGGCTGGGCTCGGAGCCGGTGGCAGGAGCACGCACAGCTCCGCAAAGATGCTCTGCAGCCCTTGTTTGCTTGAAAAGGAGCCAGCGTGAGCCTGGCTCTTCTGCTAAAGTGGCGTATATGCAAATGCTGAATGAAAGAGAAAAGAAGTCAAAGCAAAAAAAGGARATCTAATTCCCCATTGCATTTTTCACTACTGGAGGTGGCTCGCGTACCCCGGCAGCAGGAGCGCCTCGCCTGGGCTGAGCGAACAGGGGGGCAGGAAAAGCCCCTGTCGAGGTCCTGGGATTTACCTGCGTTCCCGCTCTTGCATTTCTTCCTAACGTACGGGAGGACCCAAGAAAAGCCGGATGCCTCCTCTCTGCTGCCCGGGCGTGCCGTGCGCGGGCAGGGCAGGACCACGAAGGCTGGGTTTGGCTTAACAACATCCAGCTACCCCAGGAGCCGCGCCGTCCAACACCACCCAGCACCCCAGCTGCCCGTGGGGCTGCGGCCGGCAGCGCCTCATCCCCAACCCCGCCGSGGCTCTCCCCGGCACAGCAGCCCCCGCCGCCCCCTCCCCAGGCTACGCCCAACCTTACCTCCTCGCCAGCACACGGCGTCCGACCGCTGCGTCTGCGGGAGCCCCGCAAGCCGAGAGGCAGAGGTGTGCCCAGGCTCAGCGCGAGCGGGCCGGCTCCTGGAGAGAAACCTTGCTTTGACTTGGGAAACTGAGTGCATTCGGTCTGGAATTCACTGACTCAGAACAGATASGGAAACCGCACACCGTCGTGTCTGSTCTCCTGACAGTCCCTGGCAGCGCTTTCAGGGCCTGCACTTGCTGAGCTAGGACGGATAAAACCCCCCGAGCCCCCCAGCTGCTGCAGGCCGATGACTCTCCCTCGGGCGCCGCTGCCCGCCCGGCCCCCCGAGAGCTGCCGCAGACCCCCGGCAGGCAACCCGGGGGTTATCGACGGGTGTGGATGGAAAAGGGGGAGCGAGGCTCGGTTTAGTGGCTTCAGAGCAGGGAGGGACGCAAGTTCAGCGCTGATACAGCGGGCTCCCGCAGTCGCTCCCTCTTACAGCACCCTTTGCTCCCACGGCAGCTACCGAGAGCCCCGGCCTGGGAGGCTGCAAGCACGGGCACAGCTCAACGTACGGCTACCCTGGTCTTTTGTAAGATTGCCTTCTGCAAAATTGTCCTGTCCAGGTGTTTGACACTATGGTATTTGAGCCACCGAACGGACAATTTGTTTTAAAATAATAATTATTTTGAGTAATAACCATTTTTGCAAAGGCACAAAGTTCATGTTTCCGGATAAACTGGTGCATCTTTGCCTCCCAAGTGAAGATGATTTGGATGTACACTGATGATGCCACGGTGTGTGGGGTTATGTTAAGTACTGACTTAAAATAATTTTTTGTGACGCAATCACAAAAATTCGCGGAGTATGAATTACTGAGAATACAGCTTTTCTTTCTCAGGCACACAATTTATTAGCAAATGTCGCTGGCTGATATTTTGCTTTATCTACTACTCCAATCAGCCATATGGGAGGAAATCTGTAAATTATGTTATAGCAATTAATACATACTTATAGAGTTTGTACAAAATTGTTGACTGAATTATGCTRCAGGAAGCAAATGTACCAAGCCAAACAATGGAACGTCATGAATATTTAATTCTTATAATTTATTTAAAGTAGTAAAGATATAGCATACGATCACCTTCAGGACACCTGTTAAGATAAAGCATTACCTCTCTTCACAATCTTATTTAGTTTTAAGAGATTCAGTAAATTATCTTGCTGTAATTAATTTTTTATCCAAACAAATGGGAGGAAAAGGGACCCAAATACTTTGTCAGAGACAAGAGAGTGTATGCAGCGATCTCAGARGTGGGATGTTTGCTCAGCCTGATGCCGGCACAGCCACGCAGRGCTGCACAGGCTGCTCACCGTGGACAATCTGTCCTTTTGCAGATTGCAAAACTGTTCAAAATTCAATAACATTTTTGCGTTTGAAAAACATCAAGCCCCTATTGCAATTAAAGTTTCACCATATGAATTCCTTGTCTTCCTTTCATCCTTTCTTTCTCATTAGCCAGTATTTTGGTTACGTGGGTCATTGTTAGAGKCAGTGCCATCTGACTCATTGCTGAGCCTTTCTAAGGTGTATCGGGACACCAGCGGACTTGTCTGGGGCTGGTGGAGCCAGGCAGAGGGCAGGGTCCCTGCTGCTGGGCCCCTCCGTGGTGGGACACACGGCTGTGGTTGGGGAAGGAGCTGCTCGTGCTTCCTGCTGGCCAAGGAGACCCTTGTCCCGCACCCTACCAGCCTCTTCCTGCAGGAGCTACACGGTGGGACCTCGGAGCCGTGCACGGACAGCCCCCACGGATGCTGAGATTTCTCCTGTGGCCACAACCTCCATCCTCTGGGCTTAGTCCTGGCCTATAGAGGCCAAACATTTAGGCACAGAGCAGGTGACCAAGCCTCTGCATGATCATGGATGTTGCATTAGACTTCCCTGCCTGGTGTCTTTTCATCGCCACCCCCAATTCTAACAGACTGCTGTGTTTCCTGGCTGTAAAATTATCTAGGCTTCTTMTGGTGATTCCAGAGGGAGCCTCACAAAGTTACTCTAAAACACAGTCTCAGGCGGCTGGTCACTGCCAAGAGCAAGGTACTGTCACCCCCCGGCTGGTGTAACTCTGCAGAAAGAGAAGACGAGAAAGAACATCCTCCTTACCTTACCCCTGCGAGCCTGAGCTTTGCACAAAGGGTGCTGAAGGAACGAGGAGCGACGCTGTTGGCAGTGTTGCTTTAAATCAACCCATGAAAACACCACCAGCATTTTCCTTCAGTGTTTTCATCAATAGCTGTTAAAGCTGTTCAGAGAAGAACAAATAACCAAAACTGCAACTTGGGTGTTTCCATGCAGCGCTTCTGGGAGTTCGAGGTCGAGCTGCCTGGCGTTGCYGAAGCCCATCATCAGCCGTTAGCACAAGGCTGGCAATGACGGGAGCACAACACTGAACCAAAACCAGCCGCCCGCACGCCRAGGGACACGCAGCTGTACCCACGAGCCCAAACAGGAGATGGGCTCCAGCTCGAAGGACTCAAACCACTGAACATTGCGCATGGAATAAATTAGCAGGAAAACAATGAAAAAGTGCTRATTTGTTTTCTTCTATACAGCATACTTGATTAACTGAATTCTTTAACGTGCGTATGGTGGGAGCTGGGAGGACCGTTTTGACACATCTCAAGGTTTGGGGTTGTTCTTTGTAGGAGTTGTTTGGTTGGTTTTTCAGTTGGTCCCCCCCAGTGACAGAATTGAAACATTAACAGAACTGAAGGAATTCTAGATCTGGAATACAGAGCATTTACAGCCATTTTTCAGGGCCAAAACAATGGATTTCAGGGCTTTCACATTCATCACAAGCTGGGATATCAAGTGTCTCTTRGAGAGTTTACCCAAGAAAGGCATTAGCTGTAGCTAACGCAACCTTGACTGTTTACAGGCTAATACCAGTTTGGTATACGAATGCCAAAACATAGCACATCATGTTTGCAAGTAACAAATAAACCCACACACTTTCCAATGATCCAGAACAGCTGCTGGCCACTGACTYGGCCTGATAACAGTTGTCTCTGAACTGATCAAAATTTATGTTTGGTATCTTATCTGAAAAAAGTTTTTTTTTTTTAATGTTTAAAAAGATTCATCTCTTGTTGTATAAGCACATTAAATGTATTTAATTGAAAGATGATTTTTCTTTCCACCAAGACATTATCGTATAATTACCTAAATAAACTACCTAATTTCTGCTATTCTGAAGCACTGCGTGTTCTGACTTTGTAGATACTCATTTTAATACTTATTGTTTAAATTTGCTGAAAARTGACTGAGAGACTCCTCACATCAGCAGTAGAAGTGCCCATTGCAACCCTGTTCCCCTTTGTCTGTTCTCTCTTCAACACATAAAACCAGAAAAAAAGTTGCTAAAGAGGTGATAAGTATTAGCTGGTGAATTAAAAAATGAAAATACTTTTACTGTCTAAAAAACAAAACTGTGATTAATTCTGTGGCTTACAAAACAAGCCAGTATCAAGACACAAACATACAAACCTTTGTATTTTGACAAACAGAAAAAAGTTCATGTTAATCCAAGTACTCTCACTTGCTAAATCCAACACCACACGTATATACACGTCAGCAGGTCTACACAACTTTGCACCTAGAGAGACTACAGGTCTATAGTGAGCAAAGTTCAAAAACTATTTTGCTCTTTTAGCATCTCACACCCATTCAAGTTACAGATAGAACATTTTCCTACCAATAGCCTACAAAACTGTGTGCTATAAGCATGGCAACGGGCTGTGATTTAAGCCTCCTGCCCCCTGCCACAGGTGAGCTGCGTGATGCTGAGAGCATCAGAGGCAGCTGCAACTTAACTCCCTGCCAAAGAGTAGAAGAGAAAACGGAAAACTCCTGCAGACTCACCTGAGCTCGTGGAAGGGAGCAATAAAAGGGGTGCCGTTGCTGTGGGCTCCCTTGTGTGTCGGAGGAGAAGCCTGCCTGGCAGCAGGTCCTGTGCTGGTCACCTGCAGCCCGGGGTGAGCAGCCTGAGGGTGCTGCTCCTGGGTGAAAGAGGAGAGGGCAGAGCTTTGACTGAGGCAGAAAGGCGGGTAGCTCTGCTCATACCCTTAAATCCAGGCGTTAGTTAACATTGCTTTGAAGATGAGCCTTGTCTCCACTCTGTAGAAGACTGAGGTTCTCAGGGTTGGGAGGTGGAGGTCCCAGTGAGGTTTTCCACTCCAGGATGCAGGTTGGTGTGCCCCCACCTCCCCTTGCTGGGTGGCTCCATGAGCGTGTCAGGCGGCTCCGTGCTCGCAGAGGTGAGTGGCATTATCATGAGCAGGGTTATGTGGCTTCTCTTGGGGGTCTCCAGGCCCACAGCTCTCCCTTGGTGTCTCTTTCTGGCTGCTACCACGAGGCTCTTGACAACCCTTCAAGGTGACAGGAGCTGGATATCCATCCCTCTCTGGCCATGGCAGCCAGAGCCTTTGCTGCCCACCCAGTGYGACCCCTGATGGTCCCAGCAGAGCTTCTCCCACTGGAAGGCACAGCTGGACACTCTGGTCTGGAGCCAGAGGCTTCTTTTGGGTAAATGGCTTTGAAAATGGAGGAGCAGCTTCCTTTCTGCTGAGGCTGCGGGTTCCCTAGTGCAAAACAGCAGAGACCAGTATATGCCGAAGGGAGCACTGGGAAGTCCCGCATGGAGCCTTTTAGCATTCAATCCGAGCTGCTACCAAAATACAGCTTCTGTCAGAGGCTTCAAGTGCTGTAATTTCAACTCCCCCAATGCATTTTAGAGCAAGCCTTTAAAAATAAGTCTCTGGCAAAATAGGGGACTCTGAAAAATGCATCATTAAAACATCAATATTAAGCACATTTCTGGGTAAACTAGGCACAAGAGCCTTGGCTTTTCTAGAACATACACTGAATTTTCACAACTATAATATTTCTGTATGTATTTAGGAGGGGAAAAAACAAACAAAAGAAATGTAACTTAYACATGCCTTACTGATATGAATGAATGACCAGTTGTGCACCTAATTCTGTGTGCTGGTGTGCTTGCACTCTCTAGTAGTCCAAAATTCAAGTCAGATTCATAAATACATTTCCGTATTTTCCTGTACTGTGAAGTACATTAATAGCTTTTCAGTGTTATAGTGCGGAGCACAGCGTTCCTGGCACACTGTCTGACTCCAAGTCTGGTGCAGGGTTTGGATGCCATGCGGGGAGGTGGTGGGTAAGGACTCTGTTTCCAAGCTGATCACTAAATAAGAGAGCTGCTCTGTTTRCTATTGGGAAGGTGAGGCCATTTTGTGCATCAGTGCAGATATCAAGTATATTTTTCTTTGTTGACTTCCCCTCCACCCTGAAATGTAAGTCATCAGAAATGTAATTTTTTTGTTGTACTTTTGGGGTATAGGAAAAACAGAGAGCTTGTGTCATCTGAGGGAGAAAGCCTCCCAGAGCATGCTTTATTCAATCCCCATAACAGCATCTTTACTAAATGCTCTATGGTAATGACATTGCGCTTAGTTAGATGCATTGATATGTGAAAAAGAAATGTGGGGAAAAAAGAGAGAGTGAAATACCTAATGCTGCATTTCACTATCATAATTGGTTTAGATACTATAAATCTTTTTATATCTGCATTTTTTAACAAAAAAAAAATTGCTCTTTCAAGCAGTAAATCAGGCTTGTTAGCCTTAAGTTTAATAAAGTTTCCAGTAATGAGTCTTCCAAATGTTAAACTTGTTGTTCTATTCTTTTTGATTGAAACTAAAATTGCTTTTCAGACACAAAGCTGTCAGCATAAGATCACAACTGACAAAGTGGCTTCTTGTTAACAAACATTCCCATTTCCAGCTCCCAATTGACTTTCCTTCAATCCGTAAGACTCCATAAAGACTTACGGAGGCTATAACGATGTGGGAACACCTCACCTGAAGATGAGCTCCTGTCTGAGGTCGTTGGGAAGCCTGGGCAAGGCCATCCCACTTTCCCAGCATCCCACAAGGATCTGGCTCAGGGGTGAGCCCCCAGTGAAGGGGCGGCAGCACGGAATGCGTTTGCAGCATTCCCTGCAGGGCACGACTCCGCACTGTGAAGGTACCTGCTGCCGATGGAGGCTGGCATCTGCAATGACTCCTCATCTCTAGCGGCCAGCCCCCGAGCCTGCGGGACGTGCARACTAAGTCAGAAGCAGCAAAGGTTGCCCAGAGCATCCATCTCTGGCAGGAGCGAGGGTGGGCTGTGGGCTTGTCCTGCGTGTATATGGGGCAGGAGGAAAGCTGGGCATCGCGAACCCCAGGAACCAAAAGCRACGCCTAAGTTACAAAGAAAGTGACCTAAACCCGGGGCAGGTCAGTAGGGTGCTGCTTTAGGGACACKGGGGCAGCAGAGCCCTGATAAGAGGAATGAGCACGGTGTGCTGGGCACGTCCCCAGGGGCAGCGCTGCTCCTGGTGGGCAGGTGCCGTGTTGTAGGACRCCTGAGGTCTCATGGCCAGCAGTTGTGTCAGGCATGGGAGTCTGGGAAACAGCTGGACARGTTTCTTGTTCAAAGATGTTTCCAACTTCTTGAATGAAATGAAATCTTACCACCTTGTGTCCATTCAYACTTAGATGCTGGGAAGCATGGGAATATATCTGGCAGCTCCATGGACTGAGATGGTTGCTGTGACCATGAGCATGCAGTACAACGTACCGGTGCAGCAGCCGGTCCCGTCCCAGATTCCCTACGGTGCGGGGCTGAAGGGAACGCAGGAGCCACGCTTGCTGCACTGCTGAGAGTGGGCAGCACAACGTCTTGGTGGCCGTGGAGCTCCTGGTGCAAAGTGAGGATCCATAACTGAGTCCTGCAGGGGCCTCAGAGGTGATGCGGGGGAACATGAGAATTTGGTCAGACCAAGCTCATGCCAGAGAAACACAGGGAAGTGTGGTCCATATCCTGATTTATCTTTAATTGGATCTACCCCTCTCTTTCATAAGGGCTCTACAGCCTCAGAGTTTTGGGTGAAAGCCTGCTTCCTGGCACAGCCACCTGCACCATGGCTGAGCGGACACTTTGCCGCTGATGGGAAGGCTTGTAGAGGGTATTTGTTAGTCCCATCACGAGTATCCAAAGACTTGTGCCCYCACCTGATTTACTGGTCCTGAGTTAAAAAAAAAACTCTTTCACCTGTAGAATCTCCCAGAAGAACACCAGAAAGCATATGTTCAATGGTGGCTTCTTGCTAATGTCATTAACAATAACCTTAGATATTTGAAAATACTGTAGGGACTYTGATTGTGACTAATGCCTTTTGACATGTCAGCTACAAACCTGGAGGAAGCCCAGAGAGATTTTGCCACTTCCACATACGGAGAAACATCAGATAAGTAACTTGAACTGTCAGCTAGCACCAGGTCTCAATACAAATCCGGCAATGTGGGAACCTACACACTCCCCAGAAGTTCACCAAACTTGCCAACARTGAACTCGGCTCAATGCTTTCGCAGGAACTAGGTTCCTGGAGGACTTTGATTAAAAACAAGTTCAAAGAGATGCTCAGAATCACAGGGCAAAAGCAGAAGTGTATAAACCTGTCAGAAGGATGAGGAAGAAAAGAGAGACTTAGCAGGGGTTGCAGAAGAAATGCATGTGCAGTTGTCTGCACAAATAGCTAAAGAAATCATCAAACCAGCTAAGCAGAGAAGAAACTTGAGGCRAAATTTTGAAATGTACTGAAATGCRCTGAACATCATGGGAACTGCAGGCTTTTGAAAAATGCTTTTTGCATCCTCGGTGATCAGTTACTTCAGAAAAGAGTTATCCAATGCACAGCCACAGGAGGACCGCTGCGGTGGACCGCCTGCTGTGGTGGCCTGCAGAAGCCGTGGGGAAGCAGGTAGGCAGCGTGTCTGGGAGCCCGAGGTCGTTCCCGYGGGAGATGTGGATCTCCATGGCAGGGGTGCTGGTGCGCGTACYGCCCAGGACGCCTGCACCACGCCGTCCCCATGGAGAAGTCCACCTGCTCCAGAAGGGGTTGTTGCACCTGGCACAGGCTTGTCCTGAGGGCAGATATCCAAGCGGGTGTGTTCAGGTACAGGGATCGCTGTYGTCTCGGTTGGAGCTGTTGTTTCCACTGCCAAAACCAGATTGCTCTGAGTCAAATGGGAACAAGGCTGGGTCAAAATGCTCTTGCTGACCCACCTTTTCCTAGAGCAGTCCTTGCCTCAGTACTGACACAGTGCTGTCTGCTTTGTTTTGACATGTTGGGTTTTTTTGATGTCTTCTCAGGACTCYCCAAATGTCTGTTAAAGCCAACAATAGGCCAGGGAACACTTTAAACAGTGTTTAGTAAAAGTAAAAAATTTTTTTTACCACATTGCTGTTGTGAAACTACATGTCTCTCCCAGTCACTGATGACAGAAGGAATGTCTTTTTTCTCTCTTAACCCATGATTACATCTCCTCCGCATGTTCCTCAAAACAGCAGCAATGTAGAAAATGCTGCTGCTTCTTCTATGTTGTTATGTAGAAACATTGTTATGATAGAACTGTGCTTACATCACAGTAAGACTTTCTTGTGGAATACTGGATAATTCCTTTTCATGCTGATAACTCATTTGGACATAGATTTTTTTTTTTTAAGTAACATCTGTTGGTTACTTTGGTCTGTGTTTCCCAAATGCAGTTTTGCATTCTGTTCTACCAGCTTCCCCATTTTCTCACTTGCTGTGTACTGCTTTCTCGGTTTCTTCAAGCCCGGACTCCTTCATCCCGGTCAGCTCAACTCTTCCTAATAGGACTTCAAATTTAAAGCCATTCTAGGATCGGTTACAAAGGAGTTTTGCACAKTTTAGCCACTAGCATGGAGTGCTATACTGAAGATAGAATAACAGATTAACTATCCAGTCCTAGATGAAGACTAACCAGGCAGGGGAGGGTAAAATGTAAAGGCCATCAAAATAAACAAGTTTTGACCCTTTTTTTTCTGCGTTTATTTATAGAGAGCTGTACCAGAAGGCAAAGATCCAAGACTTAATGTGGATCAAGACAGGCGTCAGCATGTAAAGGGTCAGTGGATTTCGTCAAAGCTCCCTGAAACAATTCAGAAATGTAGCCTCCTTCAGACTTTCCTTTCCCTGACAGATTTCTCCAGTGGTGTTACCTTCCAGACAGTTTCTCTCACGAGCAAATTTAAGCCTTCAATGGGGCCRTGACCAATCTCTATTTATGGAAAAACAGAAGAACACATACAGTTGGCCATGTAACAGGCTGTGTAAGTATCTCTCACTGAACAGTTCAATTAATGCCCAGAATATATGTATGATAAATGGCACTTTAAGGCTGTCATCCTTTAAAATGCTCTGAGTACAAAGTCAATATTTACCAACAGCAATGTAAGAAAAATTAACATTTTAATGCCTTGTAAACTGTATGATTCTTTGCTACAAATAACTATATTTTAGGTTTGCTATAACCTTGTTCTTTCTGCATAGCTAGAAACAGTACATCAAACTGAGGTTTACAACACTGCAATAAAAAGAGCAAGAATCCACCTGGTTTGGGTGATTTACATATCCTGGTACTGATAACTGGGTGCGTTTTGGCAGATGAAGTGATGACGGCGTGAGCGATTCGCAGGGTTCCTGGCTGCTCCAGCATAACACTGTATCCTGTGAACGTTTTATTTCTCTGGGGAACCATCAGAGGTATGTAATTCATAAAGGGTCTAATTGATTGCTGAACTCAAGGGAAATTTTGCCAGGGACTTAACAGAACATGGGAAGAAACTCAAAACCTGTGGAAAAACAAGGATGAGAAATAAATTCCAGCTAGCTAATGGATTTGGTGCATGTGTGTATGCTTGTGCTGTTAATGTCAGAAAAGATAAAACAGTCATTTTACCCTAATCCTTCAGGAAGTATCCACTCCATTGCGTTCTTGAAACATCCATCCTTGTTTTCTTCATGTGTTGCCTGCAGACTGCTTATCCCCTGAGTTACCAGGACGTGTTAGCTTCCCTAAGCCAATGTGAAGATTGCTCCTATGCAATCTTCATATCCTTGATGGGATAAACAGGACCCTTGGCATGTATGTCATCCTTTTCCYGTGCTGTATTCTAGTTTGAAGCCCTGACGATTGCCTTGGTTGTGAAATTAATGTAAATACGTGAATGCAAAATTGCACAAGTCGGCAGAAATCTTGTCTTTTTATAGAGGAATCTTGAAAACCCGTATTAAAACAGTCACTAATCCACGCCATCAGCAGATGTACCCAAGAGCGGTCAGGAGACTAGCAACAGGACAATGTTTTTCTTCAAGGGACGGGACGGTGAGTTGCAGCAGTAGCTGCAGGGAGCATTCAAAACTCTGCCAGAGCTGCAGAGGATTGCCATCTCCTGCTCTTGGAACAACATTCAAAAGGTGATGCTTAACATCCAAGGAAGGGTTTACTAGTAAGAAAGGTCCATTTGCCAGATATGCCTTGTGTGTCCAKCTGTTCCTTGGGCAACTCCTCGTAAGAAGTGTCATTGAATGGGACATGTTAGTGGAGCTTTGCTCTGTGCTTTGTCTCCTCTGTGTCAGGGTTAGCTCAACTGCAACCAACCCAAAAGTCAGCAAAGATGGAATATGGGCAAGAATGATTGGCRGCTTCTGCTAACATAGGCTTGCGAAGGTTTGCGTGCCTAAGCTAAACTCAGCAACAAGCCCCCGGAGGGAATCTGCTGGCTCTGGAAGAGTCAGGTTCAAACACAACATGATGAATATGGTCAACACACAAAGCCGTCCACACTCTGGACAAAGCTGTCCTTCAGATCTGTCCTCCTTCCGCTTGCAGGGAGTGTGTTGGTTATTACTGCTCACTCCCTTCACTTCTTCCCCAGTTTAGGTCTTGGTCAGTAAGTGAGCTGAGTCCCAGGTGGAACCACCTCTTTTCAGGGCAGGCAGGTGGGTTTGCTCCCAGCTGGCTTGGGAGGGGTCTCTCTGCCCCCRGCATCCAGCAGGCAAATCTTCAAACTCAGTTTTCTTCTCTGGGGCTTTCTTTAGGTGTGTTTTGGATACACAGGGCCTATCTTGCAGCTGAATTATTAAAAAAGCCTGAGAGTCAATCATCAATACTCAGGTGTACCAAAGCAACCTGTTCTTCTTATTAAATAGTRCACTATTTTCCCAAAAGAATAAGAAATACAATATTGGAGAAGAGAGTTGATGAAAGAAAGGGACCGCAGTGAATACTGGCTGAGGTTTAATAATCTGTGTTCCCCAGCAGGAATAACCTCTGGCCACYCGTGCATACGGTTTGTGTGCCCACCCGGGGAGGGTCCCTTCGGTCGGCACAGCCGAGCCCCCGGCAGGGAGAGGCGGCGGCGGCACGGCCGGTGCAGCCACAGGGGCTGGGGACCGGCCGTCTGCGGGGAGAAGGGATCACCCCACCTTTGCTAATTAACTTGGCAGATATCTTCCTGCAATAAGCACTCCTGCACGTGGCACAGCACCCACCTCCCTTTCCTGCAGCCTGGCGTCAGGAGCACGACACCCTCGTCTCCTCCCGAAATCCTGAAGGATGAGACAAAATATAGGTATTTAGGCTTTCTTTCTCCAGCTCTTTCTACACCTTTCACACATGCACACACTTGTCCTTTGATTTCATTAAGTATTATTATTGAAAGCTTATTTCTCTTTATCATTATATACTTTAATCTGGAATGACGTTTTTTCTTCATTTAATACTTTTACTTTCATTTAATGTATCTTTGAAGAGTTTCAGCAACTGCATAAACACTATACTAATGTAATTTATTTACTATGTTATCTCAACATAACACAAAGAGAGCTATTGACAGCTACCATATATTTATAACCTAGTGGAGTTGTCAGGTATTTTACAACATATTTATTATTACTGTGGTGCATTTCATAAGAAGTAGAACACAGCTCAGGAATATAGTAGGCATTTTTGTTGATRGTAAGGTCTTGAATTACCTTCGTAYCTTTATTCAGTCTTTTTTTCTTACCTCTTTACATCTTCAGGAATTTGGGAAAGAAAAGAAAACCCAAAAACCAAGGTCTCTAAAACTAGCTTCCCCGTTGTTTCTGAACATTTTTCCCCATTAGATCTGTAGCATGCCAGTCACTGAGACCAATCGCTCCATCAGCCCCTCTCCTCAAACGCTGCCTTTACCTTTCTACCTCCGCTTGAGTTTAATTTCAGCAAAGACAGAACTGCTATAGAAGCTGCTCGAGTGTGGGTTGCCATACAAATGGGGGGAAAAAAGGAGAAAACACGCACATTTCCATGGCAGAGCTGCCGAGACCGAGTGTCGCTGCCGAGAGTGAGAGGGAAGAGAGGCCGGGCGGCCGAGGAGGGTGCTGCCCGGCCGGGGGCACGAAAGGGGCTCTTCCCCGCTGTGGAGCCAGGCTGGGTGCTTGCCCCGGCGGGGTCCCTCCGGCGGGGATGGATGCGACCCTGGCCCAGCCGTGGGAGTGCAGAGCTTTCGGATGAGCCCTCCTGCTGCAGGGCACCCACAGCAGGCAGGGCAGGAGCCGKGGGGACAGCGCGCACCTTTGTCACGGTCGCAGGCAGGGGTGGCAGAGGACCGGCATCGCTGCCCACGGGGCTCCCACACCAGGATGGCGAGGGCGGGGAGGGGGGCCCAAGCCCTCCCAGCCCACCAGTGCCACGGGCTGTGCCACCCCTATGGGCTGTGCCACCCCCAGCTCCCGGCCGCAGGTGCAGACATTTCGAGGGATGCTTCCTCATGGCAAACCCTTCTTCCTCCAGGTCAAGGTCTTCAGCCTGTCTTCCGAACAATGCTTATTGCCRTGTTTGGAGATCCCACCAAATGAGAAGAAAAGCTGGATTTACAGCTTTAGGTTGATTGGTGGAATAATGTAAATGCACCATTATGGCAAACTGTAATAGCTAAAAGGATTTTTTTTTTTTTTTTAATTTAAAAAGATGTGTTCCTAAAAATAGCGTGCAGCAAACTGGAAGCAACATCGCTGCCTTTAGCATGGAAGAGGGGAGGCTGAGCAGAAGCACGTACGGGCAGGAGGAACCCTTGGCTTTAGTACTTCAATAGTCCTCAGCGAGGTGATTGCTCTCTTAGCAGTCTGAGAAGCTGGGATCATTTCTGTCATGTCTGTGATGGCACTTTTATTTACCTGAGGATCATCATTGTGAAGAGGGGAGAATCAGAAAGGAACCAGCGATAACTGATCATCCCAGAAAAAGACTGAAGTAACTCAGGGTCAGACGTTCCTCCTCCAACCCATCTCCCACGGCCTCCTGCCTCGCTGCCGTGCTCACGGGGCTGCGTCGGGCAGTGGCTGCATTTTCAGGCCAAGTTCAAGCTCCAGTCCAGAGCCAGCTGGTCRGAAATGCCAACACCTGGCCCCATGGACGATGCACAGGTACAGATGTGCAGAGCCTCTGCCTCCTGAAAGGGATCAAAAAGGGAAAACAAGCAAAGAGAAGGAGCAAACGAATGTATTACCAACAAGTGATGCTCAGGGGTCCACAACCTCCCCCTGTTCCTCACCCCCAGCCTTTAGGGAACGCTGCCCATCATCGATTGTGTATCACATTTGCGTACTACAGCCCTTGCAAGAAAGAGAGGAAATGAGTATGGGAAAGATGGTGGAAAGAAAAGGAAAATCAGTGGCCAGGGCCAAGCTATTGAGCAGTGCTGGCTGCAGGCTCCTCTCGGGCAGCTCCTTGGCTCTGGCAGCTCTCAGGACACGGGGCTGGGAGGGACAGGACAGTAYGTGTGTGTACCACCAGGCTGGGGGCAAGTAGGCTGCTCCCTGCAGCACCCTGCTCGTCCGAAAAAGGGTGACACTGGCATGAGGCAGCCTGGCATTGCCTGGGTACAGGGGCAGACAAGGAAAGGCTTCCTCRTGAGCACCAGCGCTATGGGAGCCTCTGCCTCAAAAAGACACATTGGCAAATTGGGGATGGCATGTGTGTGCCTTTGTGCCTTTGGACACGTGCGTGTGGGTACCCGTGCATGCATCTTCACCAAGAGATCAATTTGTTTCTTCAAAATATTTTGTCTGCAGTCCTATTGACTTTGCGTTTCATTCTCTTCACAGCTGTCACAGTATTTGCATGGACGGGGTACATGAATCTCATTTTATCCTCAGGGTTCATGCCAAGCCCAAACCCTGCCTACATCACATTGGAAAGGACCCACTTGTAARTAAGCGCAGAAGCAGGAACTGAAGGATGATTCCAAAGGGTTTAGGATCTCTACAGCCCAGAAGCAGCTCAAATGGCAGGTGTAACTGTGGTAGTAGGAGTTTGAGAGCTATAGGTAAATGATGTTTCTAGGATTTTTGGAGAATGATACAGCACTGCATCTGCCAGGATGTGCAAAGACACTAAGTCACCACGACACRGCCTTCTGGAGATGTGTCAGCACTAAGGAAACGAAAAAAGCAGTTTTGAAAATGCCTTAAAAAGCCTTTCCATCAGACTCTCCAGCTTTCAAAAAGCACTCTAGGATACTTCACGCTGAAGTGGGGTCTACTGCTTGATTAAAAGCTCCAGCATCAAGCCTTGCCCAAGAGCACAGAAGCACAGCTTGCGAAAGGGAATGAAGTCCAGGGCTTCAAATGTACTGATAGTTCAGGATCTTTGATTCTGCCGTTAGAAGAGAGACATCAGAGGGGATGGATTTGCAGAAAGTCTGTGGACAGACTGGGGACAGGGACTGCCTTCTGCTGGGTGAAGAGCCTGTCCCACGCGCTGGGAGAGCAGGGCACCCCGGGGTGCTGCTCCCCGGGGCAGTGAAGGGCTTTGGGAGCACGGCTGCTGCACAGCAGGGAGAGGAGCAGGAAGAGTCCCTGCGTAAGAGAYGTTCGTTAACTACCTTCACCACAACAGTATTTAGAACGGCAACGAAATGCCCAGGGAAGTGGTGGAGTCACCATCCCTGGAGGTATTTAAAAGATGTGTAGATGTGACACTTGGGGACATTGTTTAGTGGTGGACTTGGCAGTGCTGGGTTAATKTTCGGACTGGATGATCTTAAAGGTCTTTTCCAATCTAAACAATTCTATGATTCTATGATTATCRTTGAATTATGAAGCCACGGAACTAGAGGACTGAAGTTTGCCACAAGGGTAATGTACTTTTATATACACAACATAAGCTGTTAACTTGATTGTTAATCTGTAAAGGGTTTTTTTCCCAAGGAGAAAACAGGCTAATTACAAAGTCAGTCATCAGTAAATGCTCTCATGGAACTGTTCTTACATATGTGAGAAAATGTAGGGCAGAAAATGAGAGCAGCAGGAGCTGRCTGCCCATGAAAATCAAACTTGTGAATTCTGGGCCTACGATGGATGTATTATTTGCACATCTAGAAACATCAGATTAAGACCAGAGCTGATGGTACGCTGAAGGTCAGGCAGCCAGTTAGGAACAACTCCCTTTGATAACCTATCTCTGCTGCTCCCATCTTCCTCTTCTTTGAGTGAATGTATAAATGGAAATATTTGGGGATGAGAAATTRTATGATGTTATCTTTCCTTTCCTTTACTGACAGCCAGAAACCTGAAGTGAGATCCTTCCCCTCTGCTCAAGTCTGCCAGCTCAAAGAGGAGCACTGAGCTGAACACAAACACGCCAGCAAACCTCGGCTCCTTGGCTTCCCGGCCTGGGGGCTCGGGGGTGGCGAGCATCACTCCCCTGAGACRTCAACACAGAAGCCATCACGTCCAAATAAAGCGCAGCAGGTAGACTTCGGTTTGCAAGTGGTTAACTGTGTTCATGAATGTGATGCAGGAGTGCAAAGCTCTGTTGTAGGTCCCAGTGAGAAAGGCATTCGACCCTGTAAGGTATTYGATTAAAATGCCTTTTACCGGAGGGAGACAACAGGAGAAGGAAAAAGGGGATCATAGATAATCTCACATCCCTCCGGATGCAGAGGACGCCGTGCAGTGCAGCATCGGCCGGACCTCTTGCCAGGGCACAGCACACCGTGCAGGTCCCCTCCTTGATGAGGATCACCAGCATGAGGATTTTCTTGCTCACRAGCAACTCTATTCATCATTGCCACCAAGAGCAAAAGGATGTCTATATGAAGAAACGATGCTTCACTTCAAGATAAAGACGAGGACGAGCACCATCTCCAGCTGCCCACGCTTCTCCRCACGATCAGCCAGCAAAATTTATCCTGGGGCCTGGGGGTACGTCCAGCCCAGCCTCACGCCTGCTCGGGTCACCAGCTCCTCCGTCCACAGCAGTCCTCCAGTTAGGACCACCACAACGAGGTGTTCAAAGGCAGCAAACCCACCTGGAGGTGTGCCGGTGGCAGCAATGGGCTGCAGCTGCTCCAGCCAGCGACTGGAAACAAACTCTTCTTCTATTCAGTTGCAACTTCACTTCCTTCCCAAAATGCAGTCCCTTTGCTGATCTTTCCCACATTTYTCTTGTAGCAATTAGGTCAGCTCCCAAAGCTCAGCCTAAGCTACACACACCGTTTACAAAGACCCAGGTCCTGAGAAATAGTGAAAGCACCCATTTCTTCTTCCTTGCTGGGTCACTCGAGCACAGGGGTGCTTATTCATTTTCTTATGATTACATGGCTAATGGGCTGTCTGAGTTTTCTGTCCCCGAGCAGAACTCTCTTAAGTTTTGTCTGAGAAAAAATTCAGATTATTAGTATGTGTTTTGAGCTAAAGTCCTACAGATTCTTTCCTCAATTCAGATGTGAATTCCTATCATGGAAAAAATTACAGCTCTCTCCAGTGATCTCTTTTTGTGATAGCTATCATCATCATAATCATCATAACATTGCTCTTAGTTATATTACTCGGCTTACCTTTGGGGTGKCGGGTGGGTTCTGGTGTAGCTGATCCCTCCTGAGAGCTGCACAAGCTCACAGCTGACAGCAAGGAATGCAAGACTCTTGTCCACAAGAGCAGCCTGGAAATAAATGATTCTGTAAATATTTTCCAAGCAAGAATAATRTTTTTTGGATAATTAAGGTTTAGCTCTGAAAGATTTTGGAAAATACTGATGTTTGACATTCCCTGTCAGCCTTGGAGAGCTCTGGCATCCAAGCGYGTGGTGCTGCTCCATCTCTTCACAGCCCCAGGTGCCGTCAAACCATGCAACTGAGACCTCTCCTGTGATCAGAAATGTCTATCTTCACACAGCAAAGTCTATCTTCAGAAAGAAAAATATTTTGTTCCTTTCTTTTGGAAGTATTTGCACCTTTAAGGGTACTTGCACCATTTTTCTTTTGAAAGGGAATTTTGATAACTCATCCGTTTTCTTTTAGCATTATTTTCCCGGGTTTGGGATCCAGTAGCGCAGAGATGACTCTACCAGTTGGTTTCTACAGTCTTTGGAGCTGGTTATTTAAGGAGGTCACTGTCCTGAGAGGTCTGTCACAAAAGGAGCTGACCTGGGTCACCCCGGGGGGACCCGCCGCGGCTGGGCACGGGCTCGGGCTCGAGCGTGCAAGCAGAGCCCGGCTGCCCAGGAGAGCCCCGGTCCCTGCCAGCCGTCCCCGCACCCGTGACTCCAAGCACAGCACCAGCTCCCTTTCTTTCCTCATACTGAAYCCCAAAGTTGCGTACCAAAGCTGAGGTTAATACTGCTGTCTCTTTTGCCAAAACGTCTCAAGGTCTTGGCTAGTGGTGTGATGGTATCAGAAATTTTTAAAAATTACAGAGAAGAAATAGTTTTTCAAAGAAAGAGTTCCTTTTTATAAATTAGAGACAGTTAATTCATTGTTTATTGATGTGGCTGTCATATATATGTCCATAGGTGTTCATTTGTATCACTTAATGGGGATTTAGCACTTTATAATCAGTGGGAACATTTTACTGCAAGTGTGCTGTTATGATGGGTTAACTAAGTATTCATTGTAATAACACTGATAATAGCAAACTTATTTTGTATTCGTTTTTCATATGCATATGTTCCGTATTTCCTTAAGAGTACTATTTTAATTCATCATTGAATATCASAAGTAAGTATAAAAATAAAAAGCTGTCACCTAGGCCTTTTCTTCTACTTAATAACAGCTTAGCACAAGGTGGAACAACACGAGTACAGCGTGTCAGGGAAGCTCTGTTGTGCGGTACAAAGCAGTGTGGTGTAGTAAAAGCCCTTCCCTCGGTGAGCGTACGTTAAAAACCCTGAGTTCACTGCACCGGCTGCAGTTCTGGGGCAGGCTTTGCCTACTGGGCTTCCCACTCRCTGCGTCCAGCACTGGGTACCCCAGACACGGCCAGACAGTGGAGCCTGCAACGGATGCTCTGGGGTTGGGCACGGCTCCAGAAGACTTTAAGGCTCTCTTTTAAGTATAGGATCATTTGGGGCAAATATTTACATTGTGAAGGCATCCAGTCTAAAATGGGGAGAGGGTCTCAGCTTAAAAATCATTGCAAAAGGGCTGGTGGGTTGGGGCTGGGGCTGCAGAGCTGCCTGCGGTGCCGCGGTTCAGGGAGGTCTCTGCAAGGGGCAGAGCGCTGCCGAGGATGGGGCGCAGCCCCCCGTCACCCCCGTGCCTCCACGGCGGGTGTCCCCACGCGACGGAGCTTAGGTTTCTGTCTCGGAGACGGCACGGTCTCCTGGCCAGACGCTGAGGGGACGGTGCCGTGCTTCGGCACTGCTGCCCTGACAGTTCTGGAGCGCATCTGTGCCAAATCGCCGGTTTATCTGAGGACATGAGTGGAAGTATAATCACACCGCGCCGTGCAGGCAGGAGCTTCCCCGCGCCGGCGGCTGGCAGAGGGCACCCAGCCCCAGCCACTCTCGCCCGCTCCTGCCTGCCTGCAGCTGGCAGAGGCAGGAGCATGGGAGACCCGTGGGGATAGCAGGAGGGAGAGCAAAGCAGGCCAAAAAACCTGCTAAAAGCTGCTGGCTAAAGCGGCRTGGTTTGTAATGGGAAGGGAAGGCATAGCTGGAGGGAAAGGAGTAGGAGAGGCTTTCTCCAGACAACAACAACTCAGGATCGGTGGCGTGGTGTGTGTGCGCTTCTAGGGAGCAGCAGATGGAGAGGAGCTGCTATCTCTAGGTTTGTAGCTGTTTAGGTATTCTGTGCATTTACTGAGCTGTGTTTAAAACAGGTTTCTTTTTGATTTCACAGACCTGCAAAGAAGTAAACAGTACATTGAGGTATGCACATCCCGGCCAGCCAGCAGGTTGTTCAAGATGAAAGCAGGCGGTTTGCAGGTGATGGTGGGTAGTTTYGGGGTGTTCGCACACCCTCCTCCGTGCGGGAGCGGACGCAGAACGCTGTTTGGGAAGGGAGGGCGCAGAGGGACGCGGCTGCTGCCTGCCAGCACCGGCCGCTGCGGGAGGTCCGGGAGCCGCTGCCCGGGACGGCTCCACCAGCAAGCAGCTTCGTGCGCTTCCCTCACAGTTTTTCTTCTTAATGATTCTCCTTCTCTGTGGCTCCTGGACTGCAGAGCCATAGGTCAGCAGACCTGGTAAAGACAGCAAAGAGCAGCAGCCAGCAGCTGTGCCGACTGGATTATGAAGTGTCTCTGAACTAACAGAGGAAAAAGTAGGGGAAAAAGGAAGGAAAAAAATAGGTGGAGAGGAAGAAAAGAAAAAGATTTAGTACAAGAGACAAGAAAAAAACTAAAGCAAAGCATGTAATTTTGGGAAAAAAGAGTAACTACCCTTTTGTGCTTTTACTTTTTGCCAGGCTGTGCTGGGGACAGCGCAGAGCAGGGGGGCAGCAGCAGGAGGTCGATATTCTCAGGTTCTTTCACATAAACAAACCCTCCAATATACCTTGAAATTCTGTCATAACACAACGTATCTAGATGAAAATGGTATTTTCTAAACCATTCTTGTGAGGCCTCTTATTTTTTGARTMCTTTGAATRCTGAGAGTTTAGGGCTTCATAAGGGATCTGTCCTCACCAGCACAACCAGCTCAGACCCGAACCCAAACCTTCGGTCCCAGAGCCGCGGCTGGGRAGGCTGGGGAGCCCCRGGGGCTGCGTCCTGGGAGCCTCAGGGGGTCCCGGCCCCGGCACGGCGGCGGCTGGGGACGGCCGGGAGAGAAGACGCACCTGGGTGCAGGCGCCGAGGAGCCGGGGCTGCGCGGCCGCGTAAAGGAGCCGCTGCTGGTCGCGCCGCGGCAGCGGTGCTTAATATTTGATGCSGAATCTACTTCTCTTGTGCAAATGTTGATATTGCTTAATGCAGAGTTTGGCAGAGAGGGTATTGTAATGCCACTGCTCAGGCAGCTGCCTCCCATTTATCTCTGCGCTCTGCAGATAGCTCCTGTCTTACGGGTTCGTTGTCTTTATCCCCGAAAATTGTTGGGAAGAACTGTGATCCTCAGAAATAATTTCTCTGTTAAAYAGGGATAAGAAAAGAATGTAATATAAAAATATAATATTGACTTCTGACAAAACAAATCAAGATTTTTCATCCTGAAATATTACATAATGTTAAATATTATAGTTATTTAAAGGGTGAGGATTCGCTTGCATTGAAGAAAATGTGCCAGTGCTGGGGGGGTGTTTGTTCACACAGCCATTAGATTCAACATGCAACTGTGGGTCAGTGACTGTAATTTAACTCTGTGAGTGTTTAGGTGGAAGCAATAGCAAAACAATAACAAAACAGGGTTCACAGAGGGAAGAACTTAACAAGCAGTAYAGTTCCTTTTACTGGAATTGGAAATGGTAAAACTCTTACATCAAGGAAAGATCAACATTTAGGTTTGAGATGGTTAACAGTAGCAGTGAATATATTTAAAATATTGTTTGCTATTAAAATCTTGTTTAATAATATTTAAATATTATTGTTGTATAAAATATGTAGCTAATMATATTAAAACATTATTAGTTGTAACTAACAGGTGTTGCAGACTACCATGGCCGCGGTAAAATTAGGGGAAGGATTTGTACTCTTGAAAGGTAATCTCTTGTTAGACGAGATGATTCCAGAAGATAGGATATGAGGTGATTAATAAGCAAGATTATCTTTTCTGACAAATTCCGGCTCACATGCAGCATGATAATAATGATCATGACAATAAAACATCATAGCAGAAACTTGCATTTGGTAAGCGATGACAGGAACGGTTGCTGCTGATCTGTTCTGTCTGCTGGGCAAATCAAGATGTTAATGACCGCACCGAGGCCCCCCGCACCGGTGAGGGTGAGCCCAGCCTTTGCCGTGTCCAAGGAAGGAGGAGTTAGGCCTCTCCACAAGTTCTCCTTGCTGGAAATACCTGCCCCAGCCCCTGCAGCACCCCTGCGCTGCTGTAAGGAAAGCTCATCTCTTCTCCCCCGCTCTCCCCAGGGATGTTGCAAGGGATCCTGTCGGGATGCACCAGTTAACAGGAGAGCTGGGTGSCCGTGCCACGGGGGCACCACAGGAGGGGAGAGGAGAAACCTCCCCCTGCCCCCGGCTGGCGCTGGCGTGCCCGTGCGTCTGCTTTTGCGCGCCCCCCAAAAGCGGGGTCGTTTCGCGCCCTGGGAAGAAGGTGCCCCGCCCCCCCCCCCGCGTCCCTGCTGCGCAGCGGCCGCCCCCGCCCCCGCGTGCAGCCCACCGAGGGGCAGCGCTCTGCCGGGCGCGCGGCGCAGGGCTCGTCCCCACTGAGGGGTCCGCGGAGCGGCGGCGGGGGACCCCGCGGGGGCCATCCGCAGCGGCTGCCCACGGGGCCGGCGGGACACGACTCCCCAGCCCCCACTGCAGATGGGCGTTCCAGCCCCGCCGGAGAGATCCCAGACCAGGAAAACGCTCCCAGCAAYTCCCAGGCTTGCGGGGGCTGAGGGCAGGGGTCTGAAACAAAGAAACTCAAMAGCAAATGATACTGTTAAGCAGGTATTCTTTATYAGCAGCGCTGGGCAGCACTGCGGACAGCTCCACCGGGAGTGCTCCAACAGAGCACGTTAGTTTATATGCAGGCAAATTATACATATTCATCAGATTTCCTGGAAAGGGCAGTCTTATGATGATGAGTTCCCGGAATTCATTTACATAGTCCRAGCATGCRCAGTAAAATTAGGGTTAGGGTCTTTTCACCCTCCGGTGGTCGTCCATGGTCTTCCTCACGCTGTCCGCTTGTTGCACTTTGGGCTTCCTTTGTCCATATATAGTCATGGAATTAGCTCATCAGCTTTTCAACTCCGGAATGTTACRAGGGGTCAGTTTAAATTGGTTTTTTTTTCACTTATCTYGACACAGTWKTCCTGAGTTTCTATCATCAGTGATTTACACGACAGGGCCTAAYGAGCTAGCTCAAGGACTGTTCAACCTTATCATCCAGGGAGTTACCTATTTCAAAGCATCYTTGTKCCATTATCAATTCTATTCAACAGATAACTAAAACTATGCAAGTGAAGCTAAGAAAGATGTAATTAGTACAATAGATGATAAGCATTTTGTTAATACAAAGCATTGCAACATTTGTTTGCCTAGCTATAAGTTTCCTGAGTTGGTCATATAGTCAGACAGACAGTCGCAGAAACATACAGCTTCCTTTCAGGTYGGCACTCTCCTTCCAYCCGTCCCTCCGTGCAGCCGGCTCCCCGGGCTCGCCCCTGCCGTGCCCCCGCCAGCGGTGCCGAGCCGTGCCCAGCAGCTCCCTGGTTTCCATGCCGGTTCCTCCGTGCCTGGCTGCGCGGGCTGGGGCAGGTCACCGAGAAACTCCTCTGCCTCGCTTCTCATCCATTTTTAAAAGCGGGCGTAATAKCAAGCTGCAATTCCGGGTGAGTGTTGTGCCCATCAGTCCATTAATATTTTCACATCAGCTTAAGCATTTAACGTGCGCAGTGTCATTATGCACGTAGAGCACCCATTAGCAGACGTGAAAGGAAGAGGCACGCCGTCCCGGCGGCCGCCACGCTCCGGGGCGAAAGCCGTGCTGGTGAAGCAGAAATAAGAATATCGAGGCCAGGTCACCCCAAGACAAGGAGTGCAGAGGAGTGCGGTGCAGAGGAGTGCAGCAGTCATCATTCCAGCCACTTGTGCCAGGAAATCTTCTCCAGCAGCCAAAGGGGAGAAAGACAAACACGGCAATTAACCCTTTTTTTAAAAGTGTATTGATTTCCAGCATGGTGTCAGACACAACTTAATAGGTACAATAGACAAAAACCAGAGCTGCCTGGCACACAGTTTTTTACAGTGATGTCAAAAGACACAAATGGAGCAGGTAATATATTCAGAGAAGAGAGATTCCAGAAGAACCAAATGCTAATAATTACAAAATTAATTCCTTCAATTAAAAATGAATACACCGCTGGAACATTTAATACAATGAACACGAGATAAAATTATTGTTCAATCCAATTAAATCTCAACAAGATTTTCTGAGGATGTGACGGCATTTATTGAATTATCTCTGAACTTCTTATGCAAATCAGGGTTAGACCTGAATGCAGTATGCTAATTTTGAGCTGTATCTACATGCAGCAGTTGTAATACTCTTAGGAGGAGAAAAAAGGTTTGAACTTCCCTTAAGGTGACTGCTTGGAAGATCCCCTGCGGCACTTGGGAGGGCAGCTGAGGCCATTCCTCCTGTCCTGCCACCACCGGTGCAAGACAATCCACCTGGCAAAGAGGAAAACTGGTTTAGGACAAAAGCTTCCAGAAACTGTGCATTTCTTACTTCTCAGCTCTGATGCTTCTGTAAATACAAGTTAGGTCTCTTTATGAAGTGTTTAGCTGCCAGTTCACGGCATGGGCTTCATCAAAGACCGCAGTTAGTATACCACTTTTCAGAGAAGTCTTTATCCTGCTGTTAACAAATGCCTCTAAGGAGCAGAACAGTTTCAGAGCCAAAGTCAGTGATACCCACACCAAGTATGTAGTCTGATGAGCGAGAAACCGAAGCATCATCGGTGTTAGAAACCAGAGACCCCACAACCACTGGACTGCTGTGGGGTTTTCTAGCAGTATTGGTTACTCTCTGAGTTTTTAGTGCAGCTACATCTGCAAGTTTGAAGCATAATTGTTAAATATAAGACATTTAATAGATTACTTGTATTTTTTTATTTTTTCTTTCATGCAATTTAATGTGAGTGAAAGCATTTGTTGTCTGTAAGAGAGAAGTTGATGTAATATATTAAAGTATTTCTGCAAGTAGAGATACGACTGTATCTATAAATAATAAAAAAACTATTAACATAGAAGGGATATTGTTTTTTTCTGATTCTCTCAGTTGATAGTAAAGTGGCAAGAAAAGCTCATAACAAACCCTAAGTACCATGCTCCAAGGTGGGACTGTGGAAGAAAAAGTGTCTTCTAGAGAAGCTGGAGACAGTGSCATCGACAGACAGCAAGGCTGTCTTCCAGTACTGTGTGACAGACATTATTACGTGAAATCCTCTTTTTACTCCGGGAAGTTACAGTTTAGCCACTAAAGTTCAGAGGAGAGGTCTGAGCTCAGCCTCCCGGGTTACTCCCGGTGCCGCGCAGCCAGCAAACCCGGGACAAAACTGGGTTTCCCCAGAAGCTGTAGAGACGCTGCCCAGGGCGCCCGGCCCGCCGGCCGCCGGAGCCGCGGGGGGCGGCTGGAGCCAGGGGGGGCCGGGGGCTCCCAGGCTCCCCCGGCCGGGAGGGGGCAAGCCGGCCAGCCGGCGCTGGGAAGGMCGGGTGAGGAGCTGAGAAAGGAACGTCTTTGGGCGGAGGTTTTCCTCCCAAAGTTAGTTCACTGGCAATTTGTACCTAAATAAAGTCACTTTTCTGRGGTGGCCTCAGTTTCTCCGTACTAATTTTCTTTGCCTTACCAAGCAACATCCAGCAAACAGGAAAGTCTGGACAGAGAATGTTTCCACTGTAACCACAGAAGTAAATTAACTCACCTGAGTTAGCATTTGGGATTATAAATGCCTTTCTCTTCGAGATTGGAAATACAAAAACAAATAATCTRTTCAAAAAATTAGATACATTACATTAGTAGAATGTAATCACATCATACRTTATAATCTGCAAAGCTCGCTGACTATAATCTTCAAATTAATGACAGTTAAACATTTGAAACTCAAATCTATGCAAGCATCTTCAATTCCCCAGCTGCTGTGGGGATATCATCTAGAAGGATCTCACTCTGAATTATGTATTCAGAACATGAAGATGTATTGAAAAAGACAAAAATGTCCCCAGAAGGCAGTCCTAGAAAGAAGTCATAAATTTAAATAGGAATCAGGAAAGCCTGTTTGAGCTATAAATTGCAATTGTTTTCTAAATGAAAGTATTTTCATACAAATATAGAAGTTTTTACTTCCCTGGCACAAGYGAAGAATTTACCGAGACAAGCATTGAGCGGGTAACCCAGATACAGATGAAGATACACTTGTAGGGTCAATACTTAATAGAGTCAAACTCTAAAGAAATACAAGAAAAATGTTCTGACTGATAATATRAAGCTGGTGAGGACAGCCACTAGCATAACACACAGCACCTCAGCAACGCTCAGAAAAGTAGTAACTGGCACCACGTGCAGAAGTACAGTTATTGCCAATAGTCGTGCATGGCAGCGAGTACCAGGCAGAGACATATGGGARAGCAGCAAACACAGCGGCTTTCTGTTACAAGTCCCAAGCAGTTGTAAATAACAGATGGTGACGTCTTCAGAAGGCGTTATCCTGACGGCTGTAGTTAAAAAGGGCAGGACTGAAGAGAGATATTCCTGGACTTCTCAACGTACACAAGGTAATGCTGCAAAACCCCTGCAGCTTACCTGCCCGGACGATAACACCTGAAACCTCCTGTAGCGCTCACCATTTTAGGTATGAAATTCAGGTACTAACAGGTCATATTGGCAAAGAAAACTAAATATCTGCAAAGATATTTGGAAGACAGCTCTTCAGGAGGATGCCCTTTGAGGAGCTGCACCCCTACACGGTGCTCCGAGGAGATACTCCATGAATTGCAGGGGGCTGATAGGACTCAACGTGTTACTTCAACAGCCGTGACAGAGAGGACTCTGACCTAAACCTGACAATGCTATGCAAAATGTCCAGCTGCCGCATACACAGTACGGATCAGTGCAGTGKACGTTAATGCAAGGTCCAGTGTGTCCTAGACACAGGAGGAGCATCAATAATGAATTAAATAAAATAAGGATGATAACAAAGACATAATCCCAGCCCATTCTCAGGAACAGAAAATCACACAGGGATGGTGATTAATTACAAGCTTTGGCCAGATCACCTGCATTGGCCTGGCTCTAGGAGAGCTCAAGCATGGTGGAGAGGAGGGGTTGGGGGGGGACACAACAGAGAGTGAACGGGAAGGGACCCTCCAGCCCATGAATGACACCATCGTCCTCAAAACAAGCTGGGAGAAAGAAGCTGAAGCAAAGAAATATCGTCACCAGCATGGTTCAAAAGCCATATTTGCAGAAGTGTTATTGCAGGCGAGAACCGCAGCGGCGAATTGTGGTGGCAGCRTCCGTGGCCGCCGCAAAGGACGTCCGTCCTGCTTTCGGCTTGCTCGGCTGGTTGTGCCTCTAGATGTCAGGTGTCTTCATTTGTACCTACACAGCTGCAAAGTGAAGCTGAAGCGAAGCCTCTAGGGAGMGGACCCTGGGGAAGCAGTGAACCAGCAGACCTGTGGTGTACGTCCTGAAAGCTGCACAAGGCTCCTGGAAGTGGAGGATTTTCTCCTATGCAGCTCTGTAGAAAGAAAACGTGTAGAGATAATATACAAGTTGCTACACTTTTAGCAGATTTTTACAAATAAACTGGCAGAAATAAGGCAAAGAACAATGATTCTGTTGGTCTTAAAAGGCGCCCCCCAAAAGAGATTTAAAAACCTTTCAGGAAAAGAAGTTTTCTTGGTTAAACAAAATGTGCGTGGGAACTGTAACATGGGGCTGTGAAAAAAAGACGGACAAGAGATTCATGGTTTCTGCCCCAGTGTGGGTATGAAGCAGGAACAGACCTGAAAGCAGAAAACTGACAGTCCATGAGAAGGCCCCCAACAGCTGTTGGTGAGTTAATTTGAGTACACAGGACACTACAATCTACTGGTAACTGATTATTAAAGACATCTTTTCCCAAAGAAATATTAAGCACTGACTGTGTAGTGAATCACACTGATCCTTGTACACACGTTTGTTTGGTTACAATAACAAAAAACACAACAGAGCTTGCTGGATGAGAGGAAGAAGCTGAAATTTTGTTGTATAAAATGGCAGAAGCAGAAGACTGTTAGTGGCCAGATGCCCAGGTGCCACCACTTGCTGTGCTGCAAATTGCTCGCCCATACACCATGCAGAGTAAYGCCGGGGAGCTGCCGGCACCAGCTGCCTGCTCCCGCTCTTCCAGCGTGATCCGACGGGGACTCCAGGGATGCTGAAACAGCGGGGGTGGAGGCACCGGTGTGCAGGTGAAGAGAGGCATCCGACACCCAAGTTCACCTGGTAGCTTCTCCCACCCAGCGCTGGAAGCAAGAGTCAAAACCTGAGCTAGGTGAGCAAAAGCCCACAGCCCCTTTGGTCCACCCCCCCACCCCCCCGCAGGCTGAAGGGCTGAGCCCATCACTGAAAGCTGCTACACATTCCAACACCTTTTTCTGTTTTCTTTTTTTCTTTCAAAAGACATCAGAACACTCTCTGTTTAACAGATTGACACCCCCCCCCCCCAACCACCCCCCCCCCCCCCCCCAAAAAAAAAAAAAAAAAAACCAAAAAACCAAACCTCCACCAAGTAAGATTTCCTCTCTGGCTTCTCACCCCAGAAGAAACAGAACACGAAATTGCAAATTAAGTTGCCCAAGAAGTAAGTGTTGCCTGCTGAGATCTTCCCCTCGCCTTGGTCTTGCTGGGGACAGACAGGCACGTAGCCACATAGTCGTGGAATAATGTAGGAAGGAGGCTGGGGTCTCCAGCCCAACGTCCTACTGAAGCAGGGTGGGCATCAAAGTTAGTTCAAGTGATCACGATGCCAATGCTCCCAGTGTTCTCTTCTACTTTGAAAAGGAAGAAAACTCTGAACACTGATTTTCCACATGCTTTTTTCATTGATGCTTAGAAGATTTTTTTTTTTTTAATTAGGCAAGGTTATTTCCTAAACTTTCTTTGTGAGATGGTTATTTGAACAATTCTTCAATTTCATGCCTACAGCATTGATACTGTCCTGGTTGTAAACTGGAATGTCAATGAATAAGTCAGCCTGTGAAATGATGGCAAAGCACGTGGGAAGTGTTTGCTGACACACMCCCCTCTTTATACAGCCCCTTTTTCTCTCACTGGTTGCATTTTGTTGGGGTTTTTTTACCCTCTAGTCATGTATGTTTTGTTTGAGAAAAGAAGGGTTGAATTGTTTCCATTTATATTAGAAATATGGCAGAGTAGGTTGGAGGAAGGTGACATTTATTCCGTATTTCTACAGTATCAAAATAGCAAGCAACATTTGACTGAAGATTTAATGATCACTTGCAAAGGAAGAAGCACATGCTCTTTAAATCTGACCTTGGCTRAATAAACATCTACTTTCACAACTCACTCATTGAAATTTGTGAAGCTGTAAGAGAAGCCATGTGTCATGTACTAGACAGAAAGCACTTTATTTCAACCAAGGTGCAGAAACTTCATTTCTGGAGGAAAAAAAAGTTTTTAAAAGAGATAATGAACCATGCATTTCTTTAATTTTATTTTACATATAATTATTTAACTTGCTGCATTTTTTTCAATTACATCATCATTTAAAAATTGCTAAAGAGCAATTATGCATATCAAGGCTTCCACCTATATCTATAAAGAAACATACTTTGCAAGGCTCTTATTCATCTAACAAATATTTTTACAAAAATTCTATTAATGTTTGATATTTAACAAAGTGTTTACCTTAAACCTAAATGAACTGTGCACTTAAGCGTATTAAAAATACTGAGTTTAAAATGTTAAATGCAGATGAGGCTGAATAAGATTTGTTTTCTAATGTGTTTTATAATGAGTTTTCTGTGATTTTCATCTTTCTCTCTGTGAGGTTTTCATGGAAACTTAATTTTCCTTAACTTTGTTATAGGAAGAGAAAGCAAACCAACTTATATTGTAAAATTTCTTTTCGAAAAGGATTTTTTGTGCATCTCATTTTGTAGAAACATTCTCACGCAGTCAAATCCTTCCGCACCCGGATGCCTCAGGGGCCGGGGGGAGGGAGACAAAACCACCCCGGGGTGCCTTTGCCCCTTGCCTCGGGGCGCTCCCCCGGCCGGGACCTCTCACCCTTCTTCCTTTGCCCACTTGTACAAAGCTGCATTCACCCCTGCCTGCCATCGAGTACGCATTTCGCAAACACCCGTTTGTCTGAATGTCTGTACGTGCATGGGAGAGAAGCGTCGGATGCCTCCGCTGTGTCCCGGGAGCGGGGTGCGGGTGACTCGGCGGCTGGCGACGGCAGGGCGGCCTCGGCGGGGGCGAGGCGTTGATAAACGGCTGCCCGGGACTGAGCCACAGCCACCGGSAGAGGAAGGAGCTTCTTTGGAAAGTGTTTCTGGTTTCAGACATCCTCACCGGCATCCTTACTGCCGCCGTGATGGACTGGGGCCAGAAAAGGGGCAGGTTTGTGGGGAAAGGTAATATACTTCATTAGACCAATTGAAATAGCCAGAAAAAATGGCTAAGCTTTCCAGCTCAATGTCTTTTTGTCAGGTCACCTGAACTGAYGTTAAATACATAGTGAGGCATGCCAGAGGCACGTAAGTCTAAGCAGTGAAGGCATTAAATCAAGTGCTATGGTGGAAGGACGCCGAGGGAAGACTGTTCATTTTCTTGGAGACTGACACACGGCCTGACAGAAGACGTCCCTCCCAGTGCCCACCTGCTCTCAGGGCACTGGGCCGGTCACGGTGGCACTGGTGCAGCATCTGGCACAGCCTGCCTGGCTTGTCCCAGCCCCGCTGCTCCCTGCCCCTGCCCGGCAGYGGGGTCCCGTGCCCCCCCTTGCTCCCACTGTGCCCTGTGGAGCAGATTCAGCTCAAAAYACCGGCAGAAAGCCATTCGCCTTTTATTGTCTCCTTAGTTTCCAGCTGCCAGAGGCCATCCGCTCAGCCAGGACCGCCGACCCCGTAGCCTGCGCTGCCGGCAGCGCCAGCACACGTGCACCTCGCTGGGAGCGAGCGAGCATCCCCCCRCAGGGCAGCAAGCCCAGGGGCAGCCCCTGTCCCTCCCAGCCTTCAAGAGACTGGTCTAGAGTGAGCTTGTGCTCTTCTGTATGAGAAAACGCCCTTCACGTTTTGAGAAGAGCAAAGCTCAAAGGCTTCTTGTATTGGGTTTACTCAAGCACCCACAATCAGAATTTCTTCCTTTTTTTTCCAAGAACCTGTTGAATCTTCAATAACATTCTGGAAATCCTTCATGGCTGAGGGATTTCCATAGCTCTGCCGTAGTTTCCTCGGAGTCACACTTAGGGGAGGGCTGGAAGCAAAAACATACAAGTGAAAATTATTGCCTTTGGAATTCCTGTGAAGTTCATCAYGAGTTTTGGCTTTGGAAGGGTGATGGTGCTCAATTTATTTAATCCATCTAGCCAGCTATTAATTAATCTGTCTTGGGAAAGTCTAATGACATGCTCATATTAACAGCAAAAGCACTTGATTCGAATCAACAGCTGCGTAAAATGAAAGTATAAAGGAGAATTAGAAGATACATTATCCATGGGAAATAAGAAGACCTCTCAGCAGGAGCAATWGCAAAATCCATACAAATGTTCAGAGCAAGATGTGAGATAGTAAAATATTTAAACCAGGTAATAGTTATTATAAAAGTAAGTTTAATGATTCATTGAAAGTCATTGGGCAGAACATAAGGTACATCCATGTACACTGGGAGTAAGAAGCTTCTGAGGAACTTGAAGCAGTAGAGGTGCAGTACGAACCTGGCGGCGGGACTCGCAAGGTCTCAGAGGAGCTGAAAGGCTTTAGGACTCCACAGATCTTGCCCAATTCCTCCAAAGCAGAGGCCACAGCAGGCACTTACGCCCTCTTCTGCTCTGCAAAGACAGGTAAGAGGACCCCTTCCACCACCACCTATCTCTGACTCTCACCTCAAACCATCTGTTTCAATAACCAGTTATCAGTCACAACATATCTTTTAGAAACATCAAAGATGAAAGCATTTCTAGGAGAGAGGATCAGAAATAAGAGGGAGTTGACCTCGGAGCTTCAGCAGTTTTGAAGCTTTCCAGATCCAGAAACAGATAACAAATCTTAAAATTGAAAAAAGGATGGAACATAAAAGAGCAATTTTCATTACTGCTACTGATTACAGGGGATTGAATTTGAGGTCCCAGTCGGTGTTTCTGCTACTCTGCACCAGGTAGTGCCAAAGGCTTCAGCTTCTATTCTTCTTMACATCATCACTGCCTGGCTTCCTGCAGAACATCATGCCAGGTCCAAGGACTTTACCTCCAAAGCACTGATGTTCAGGGCACAGGACACTACAGCCCCAGGTCACCTCCCCCAGCAAAAGGCAAGTCCCAGGATGAGTAAATAGAGTAAGAGTTTGCAAGCGAGGATTTCCCGGGGCGCTCGGGGGTGACCTCCTCCAGCAGCACTGGACACCTGCAGCACGCCATCACAGCCGGCGCCGGCCCCTTTCTGTCCGCACGGTCTGTGTGCTGAAGGCAGGACAGAYGGACAGAGCCAGGGAGAGGGGTCAGTGACTCTATGTTGTCCTGACACCCCGAACCAGAGCAGGCACTTCCCTGAACGCATGGGGATATGGCCCTGCCTCAGGATTCATCAGAATGGTCTCTTCTCCCAAGTAACAAGTGGTAGGACAAGAGGAAATGGCCTCAAGTTGCRCCAGGGGAGGTTTAGATTGGATATTAGGAAAAATTTCTTTACTGAAAGAGTGGTCAAGCATTGGAACAGGCTGCCCAGGGAAGTGGTGGAGTCACCATCMCTGGAGGTGTTCAAAACACTTGTAGATGTGGCACTTCGGGACATGGTTTAGTGGACATGGTGGTGTTGGGTTGACAGKTGGACTTGATGATCTTAGAGCTCTTTTCCAACCTAAACAATTCTGTGATTCTATGATTCTATGAAAATCAGCAGAACAATGTCAATACCGGTCACAGGCAGTCAAAGGAGATGTGGGGTACCCAGAAAGGCATAGGTTGAGCTTGTCGTCTCCATTATCTTTGAAGAACAAGCAAATAAGTGAAACCTTTCCTTCCCAAGCCTGCCTTGCTGCCAAGCCATCAGAGGAGAGGTCTGTAAGGGGACCCAGCGCAGCCAGGGAGCTGTCAGAAAGGTGTCTTCTGGGAGGAAAAAGAGGGGATTCATTAGAGAAYGGAGGTCCCCCCTTTGAAGAAAAGTATCTGTCTGCCACTTAGAACCAAGTAACATGTTTTTTTCTCCAATACTGTCACAATCAGAAATATCCACGGTTAGGGACAAACATAGGTAAGTAAAACTCAAAATATTTTGTCCCCCCAACATTATACATCTTCCATCACTGCTTCCAGTAAGACCAGCTGCCATATCATGAGAGGTAGTTAGTGACTTGTAGTTTGGGGCAAAAAAAGTAATTCTGAAGCAATTTTGTGCCTATCTTGCCACTGCAGAGTTTAAAAATAATAAATGTGAAATATGAAAGTGTATATTTTAAGCTGATCAGGAGGTAAGCTCCTATTTAATCAAATTACCAGGCCTGTCTGAAGTTAGTATTGGGCATTCTCATGTGCAAACAGAAATTAACGGAGACATATTTCAGAAGCTCAGTGTAGTAAATCTGTACTGCTGCATACAGCATGGCATTTATTGGGAGCTTTCCCCTGCAGAAGATGTGACAGTTGCAAACACTATACATTATCCTTAGAAGTCCATGCTGGCCCAATATATCAAAACACGTGTGCACGTTCACCTCCCAACAGTTCAGGTGAAAAGCTGCAGTGACATGTAGTGCTCTCCGTTTCATTTTGCCAGGAAGCCAAATGAGCTAATTCTTTAAGTAAAGAATTGGTCCCTTCAATCATAGCATAGGCAATGCTTGCTGCTTTTTTAACTTCTTATATCTTTGTGGTTTTTACAGTTTGCAGTAGTATATGAGGGTATTTCTTGCCTGTACACATAAAACCATTGAACTTCAGAGTAGCTGGTCTGTGCCGGAGCTGCCTCCGGTGCTCCCAGCCGGGCTCTCGGCAGGCTGGACGGGGCACATCTGCACGCTCCGACTCCCTTTGCTGGGCGTGCAGCCATCCCAGTCCAGCCCCGCGCAGCCCAGCATCCTCCCTGTAGGTTTTCTGGCTGGGGCTCAGTGCCACAGGACCTGTCCTGCACGTCCCCAGCACCGCGTGCGGGCTCACGTTTGGCACCGAGTGTGCACAGGGCYGGGGCGAGAGCCGGGCTGGGGGAGCACCGCTTCTCCTCCGGCCCCTTCGCACGCGGGGGATGTGGCTGCAGGAAAACACTTCGGTGCGTCCTGCCAGATCCCTGCCGCTCCTATTCCTCTTTCTCTTCCTGCCTCTGTACCGCAGACACACGCTCTCTCCTCCTGGTGGGATCTTCCTCAGAGCCACCAGGATTAAAAGGCTCATCAGTGAAATCATCATTGCATGACACAGCCATTAGCAGCACACTAACAATAAACATGTCTCCGGTAGTGTCTGCCTGGGAGAAGGTAATGGCCTTTTTGGTCACCAGGGGCTTCAAACTCTGCAGTTTTCATTTTGAATGAGAATGAAATTATTGCTACAAAAAAAAGGGGGGAGGGTGAACTGCATCAAGAAWAAAAATAAGATTTATGAAAAACCCCATCAGAGAGAAAACTTCTTTCACTTGAGCTTTCAAATCAATGTTCTTCGATGTCTCCTTCAAAATCAAGCCATCTGGCTTTTTCAAAACAATTATTATCACGCATAATGTTACAGGTTTTTCAAGTTTAACAAGGTTAACTCCACACAACCTCCCCTGCCTCCAYCCAGCTTCCCTGCTCAGCCCCTCATGCTGTCTTTCCCATGGCTGTCCTCAGTCCTCCAGGAAAACGGCTGCATTYGGCCGAGCATCGCCTGCTTCTCCGGCACAGAGCCTCTGACCGCAAACGATGGTGAAAGCTTCTGACCGTGGCCCCATTGCCTTCATCCCCCGGTGTCTGCCCTAGAGCCATGCCCCGGGGATGCAGGGYGTGCGGCGCGAAGCCAGGCGGAAATCCTGGTGCCATGCTGGTCCCTCGGCAGGCGCTCGGGGAGGAGCACACCCGTGGGTARCCCACCGAGAGCTGCGCCTCGCGCGGGATGCTCTTCAGGGAAAATATTTCCATCCATTGCTCGTGTACAAATGGGCTTCAGAAAAAAGAACAACCATGGCCTACAGGGTTTCATTCATGATCCCTGCTACGATTTGCTCYTAATAGTCTGGAGTAATTGCAGTAGCGTGGTGTCCCCCAACCAAAACGCTTTGTACCCCAAGAGAGGAGAAGAATCACATCCTTTCTGAATGGAGCTTTCAGCTTGGCCAAACATCCAGGATTTTGATCTCCATACAGGTACTTTGTGGTTTTACATAAACTCAGTGCAGGTTATTTACTTAGTTATATATGTAGTTAGTTAGTTAGTTATCGCCACCGCCATMCTCCTCTGTCTCAGCCGCACGCCTCCCTGCTGCTGTTAGCTCGGAACAGGCAATGCCTCCCCAAAGCCCGACGTGCTCGGGAAGGCAGGTCCCTTTTGCGGGTGTTTTTGGGTGCACTCGGAGGCAGGGATGTGGGCTGACAAGTGTCGGCACCRAGCAGGTGGGTCGTCTGCCCCAGGATCCGCCAGGACTCTCAGAATGGTCTTCCTCCTTTTAACTAAGAAAATCATTAAGGCTGTTTGCCTTAGGCTCTGGTTAATGGACTGCATGGGTTATTTATTTATTTTTAAATGAACACACTTTATTTCCCCAAAGTGCTGCTGTTGACTTTCTTTTAGTGCTGCCATCTGGCTCCCCCGCCTAAAAGGGAGAGATAGGTGGTGTAATAATAAATAAATAAACAAACAAACAAATAAATAAAAATTCCTGATCTTTTGCAATTGGAGCGTCAGCCAAACATTTGTATATGGTTCTGTTAAACTCATTAATTGTCTTGCTAATGCTTTTGAAAGAAACAAGTGTAATTGTGCTAACAGCCTGTAGCACTGATTGAGAATTACAAAATCAATCTCCTTGTCTGAGGGTCTCTCCCCACGGTTCCTTTAAGCACTGCTGGAGACTACCCTCTCTGCAGGAATGCCATTACCAGTCTGGGAACGCTGCAGCCTGGCTTTTTTCTTCCCTTTGCAGAGTACGACTCACTCGGGGCTCAGAACTGCAGCCTTGCTTTTCTTTGCCTTTTCCTCCTCCCCTTCCCCCTTCCAAAAGACCATTTCTTAGCCTCTTACACCAAACGATACTTCACTTTCCAGAAGAAGATGAGGTGGTTTCTTTTCTCTCCTCTTGCCGACTCGCAGCATAGAGGGCTGTGACAACCTCGAAGGCAATGCTGTAAATAGGACCAGGTAACGTCTGTCCAACATAAACACATGAATCAGTCACACACTTCAAGATTTCACTGAGAAATTATTTCATTCTAGAATGATAGCTTACTGCCTTTTCCACCCCGGGACGGGAGCGATAAAGCATGGAAAAAGTAGGTTACGGACAAGGATAATTGTTCTAAATTACTAGGAAAAACACAGTTCTTTCAGGTAATTGCACGGCAAAAGGAAGCTTGCAATCCATCATTCTCTTTCTAGCTGCAAAAATTTTGCACATTTTCACTTCCAGTGTCAGTAAGACAGGTAATTTTGTGTAAGGTATCTGTGAAACCAATTAGGACCACACGGGGCATCAAAATGTACAGCGAGTGATATTGGAGCTGCTGACAGGCACTTTCTCTAAAAGCAATCCCTGTAACTGGCTCAGGCACAAGGACAAGGGGACAAAAGCACCGTCGTCTCCCTCCCTGCGAGCTGCAGAAGCCCGGCTGTCTCTGACCCAGTGCTCACTGCTCCTTCGGGGGGACAGAGCAACGCTGCGTGCACGCCAGCGTAAAGCCCTCATCGCTGTTGAGCTTGGACTGCAGGACTCCAGAGGCTTTAGAGAGCACTGCTGACCAAAAGCACACTAATTTTCATTTCTTCTGCTCTTCGTCTGCAGTAAGACTAGTAGGCAAAGCATCCTTGGATGCAAACGAAGACACAGCCGGATGCCGTCGCTGTCTTTTGGCATCCGCAGGCGGCACCGGGCGAGAGGACAACTGCCCAGGCCTGGGGAGGTGAGAGCAGGGACCCGCGTGGGAGCCGGGAGCCGCGGCTCTCCCTGCGCCCTGGCTGCAGCTGAGGGGGCACGGCGCTGCCCGCCCCGGTGCCGGGTCACCCTCCTGCCCGCGCTGCCCGGCCTTCCCTCCCGCCCCACGCGCCACGGCTGGCACGGCTCGCCCGTGCTCCACCACCACCCTTCGCAGCCAGCTCCCAAATTCCTTGCCGGCAGTGCACAGGGGAAGCAGGGCACTGCCTTGTCCTYCTCTCCCACCCAGCACCTGGTTTTCCTACGTGGTTGCAGTGAGTATTGGAGCTGGCTCCTGCCCTGCCTGGGGTGCTGTCCCGTGGAGCGCACGCTCAGAGGCATTAGCCTAAGCTGTTGTCTGCATCAACAAGACTGCCTTCTGGAGATGGCATGCTTCCAGGGTCCCCCACTAGAGAAGTCTTACAAGTTAATTTGTTGCCCACAGAGAGCATTGGCCTCTTTAATCTGGTGCAAGTCTTTCTTGAGGAAAAGACATTTCACGGATGAGGACATTTCAGAACAAGATCTAAATAAAGGAAACAACTGATGATATAAGCTGTATATCTATGTCCTGGTTTCGGCTGGGATAGAGTTAGTTTTCTTCCTAGTAGYTGGTACAGTGCTGTGTTTTGGATTTAGYATGAGAAGAATGTTGATAACACACTGATGTTTTTAGTTGTTGCTAGGTAATCTACTTCTCAAGGACTTTTCAGCTTCCCATGCTCTGCCAGGTGCACAAGAAGCTGGGAGGTAGCACAGCCAGGACAGCTGACCCGACTGGACAATAGGATATTCCATACCATATGACGTCATGCTCAGTATATAAACTGGGGGACTTGGCCAGCGAGCAGCAATCGCTGCTCAGGGACTGCCTGGGCATCAGTCGGCGGGTGATGAGCAATTGCATTGTGCACCACTTGCTTTGTATATTCTTTCATCATCATCATCATTATTATTATTATTACTATTATTATTTTCTCTTCCTTTTCTTTTGTGTTCTGTTAAACTGTCTTTATCTCAATCCACGAATTCTACTTTTTTTTTCTGATTCTCTCCCCCATCCCACCGGGCAGGGGGGAGTGAGCRGTTGTGTGGCGTTTGGCTGCCCGCCAGGTTAAACCACAACAATCTAGAAAAGAATCGTGTCTCAGGAGATACCAAGCACTTTTGGTATCTGAACTAGTGACCTAACAAAGCTAGTGACATAAAGACTTACTGTTGGGTTGGAAGAAAGTTGTGTCAAATCTCCGTAGGTACAGCAGAGCCTCTGCCCCGTGCTTGGAGCAGCAGCACAGCCTCAGAGGCTGCTGCTGAGGAGTCCAAAGCTTCATAAGCTGTTCTCATAAATCCRGCCCCTCAGTACTGGCAGTGCAAATAAAATAATGACAGCAAAARTAAAATAAAAATTGCCCGGTTACTTTGCTTTTCTGTAGGGTAAGCAAACAAAGCTTTAAAGGTTGTCGGAGGCATCATAAAGTCCTCTTCAACATGACTGACATCTAGTCTGGGAATACCACTTCCTAAATCATTAGGCTGAGATTGCTCTACCAACCTTCACTCAGCAACGTTGGAGCTTCTTCTGTGCTCTGTGGTAACAGCAAGCTGTATTTTCAACAAAGAGGCCAGGAACACACACCTCAAAGATTTACAGCAAAAGAGATTRGGGCAGATGCTTCAACATACTCATTTGATATGTGAGTGCATTGCTTCTTCCTCTAATCGTTGTACAAATAAGGGGAAACCATCATTCCTCTGTTTTGTTGCATTTGAAAGGGGGATTGGTTGTTAATCTTCGGCATTTCAAATTTAATATTCCTGGTATTTTCTTATGATGAAATAAAGTCAAGCACAGTGAGCTAGATCGGCTTTAACTCCCCTAGTAGCCCTAATGCAGAGTTGCTGGCCTGCAAGAAAAACCACACCAGCTGTCTGAGCCTATAAACTATCCTTAAAAGAGCTTCTGAGTATTCCTATTAGGACTTCCTGGGTTTTTCTTCTTTTTATACCGGTGGCTATGAATCCTCCCCCACCCGCGCGCTGTTTTTACACAGATCCTTAGACATACCCGCTGAGACCAAGGGACTCAGCTCCCTGCATCTTCTGACTTAATCTTTTTTTATGACTCTAACGACATTGAATTTATACTCCTGAAACGATCTTGCGCCTCTGTTCCCYGCCAGGTCGGGCGGCAGCGCAGAGGCAGCGCGTCCCGCGGGGATGGGGAGGAGGGTGCCCTGCCCGGGCACGGGGGTGCCGAGGGYGCTGCCGCCGGGGCTGCTTCCCACYGGTGGCTAGGGAAGAGCAGAYCTCCTGGCAGGCAAAGAGGAACATCGTTGCCTCAGGTTGTCTCTTAACTGCTTTCACTTTTTCTTCTACTTCTGGTCTCAGGCAATATTTGGAGGCTATTACAGCAAATCAAAGAGTGAAATCACCCTGCTCATCTTCCCTGCCTTTGGGTATGGTCGGACCAGAGGCAACCGAGCTCCTTCTCCAGATGTTACCTGCACTACTCACCAGGAATCCGTTTTCCACCCTTTTCAGCAGCAACCAATGGACCGCACCACAGCCATTTCAGAGGGAGGCTCCTGCGCCCACCCTGCAGTGCCGTGCACGGTGCACTGGGGCTCTTCCCTCTGCTCCACAGGCTGAGCCCCCCGCAGACCCCCGGGCACGGGGACCTCCTCCGGCCCTGGACGGTGCATCGCGCCTGCTGAAGCTGTTGGACCAACATCAACSCTGCTTAGGCAGAGAAGCAAAAATTATGTGTTCAAACTTACAGGACAATTTACAAAGGTGTAACGTAATTAGCCAGGTTAGCTTTCATAATGCTCTGGGAAAGACACCCATGCTGCCAAAAAATAAGTCAAGAAAGATCACAATTATACGCCACAGCTGCAGTTCAGACTGTGTAGCTGCAGCGTTTCTTCCACTATGCTGGCARCGGCCCATTCGTGAAGGTGAGGTAAAGAAGCCAGGGATTAACGTGACATCTGCCCTAAAGGCTGCTTCTACCTGGTGATCTCTGACCCAGTCGCTAGCTAAAYGGTTGTGCTTAACTTGTGTGATACGTAACTTGTAGAAAGCCTAAGATATTTGTCCGGTGGTCCATTAGCAGAATAGCTGTCATTAATTACAGATGTCATGTTTCTGCCCCGGATTGGGTGTTCTGGCTTTTTGTATAGTAGCAGTAGCTTTCTTCCTCACCTTTTATTGATTATTCGGAATTCGTATTAAACATAATAGTTGCAATAATTCACCTATAGCCTGCTATTCTTATATACAAAAATCTACAAATAAAATGTAAATGTGCAAATTTGCTATTGTTATTTCCATCTGAAAATATTTTTCATACTCTTTTAATAGATTATTCCACATTTTTCCTGTTCTTAATAGTTATGTCATGTAATAAACCATGCGGGTTTGTTTGCTTGCTTATGTATTTTACCATTACTTTTTAAATCAGTGTTTCTTAGAAATGCTTTTTCATGTTTTATAACCTTATCAGTATAGCCTTATCTTTAACGAAAGTATAAGTCAGAGGTAAAACATATAGTGATCATCACCTTTACAAGGAGATTAAAACCCTGCAGCTATTTTTTAACCTTTTAGTTTTATATAGTGCTCTTTTTCACTGTAAACACTTGCTTAAGCATCGTAGTAATGGAGTATACAATTGCCCATCTCTGAAGAAACAGGAGAAGAATTACACCGAGCTACTCGGAGTTCTTGCAAAAGAAGATGGGATTTTAAGCCTCCAGGATTGCAGGCATTTTTCCTCCATGTCATAAAGGGAGAGATTCAGTGCTCTGCCACAGCAGCTGACATTCAAAGTTATGCTGGGGACACAACGCAGTTACACGCTTAAATGCATTTTATCAGCCAGTTTCCATAGTCAAATATTGCAAGCATCAGACCTCAGAGACCCCCAGSCAAACTCATAAAAACCCCTTCCCCATCATGGAGTCATAGAATCATTTCGGTTGAAAAAGACCTTTAAGATCATCCAGTCCAACCGTATAGGCAAAAGGAGACAGAAAGCCTACAAATAGTAGTAGGAACCGTTAAATAAAAGGCAGTGTGACATATTTCCCCCAAAGGGCTGTGACTCAGGTGTCACCCGCGGCACGGGAAAGCTGCAAGGAGCCACAGTGCCGGAGCACAGATGGAGGCTGCTGCTGTTCCCCTTGGATAGAGAGGATTGCCGAGATGGCCATCTCCCCGAGCTGTGAGCAGCCCGGGGGACACGTCGGACCCCCCGGCAGGAGCGGGAGGGAGCCCTGGGGTGGCTCGGGTGCAGGTAACCCAGCTGGGGAGGAGAGCAGAGACCCCTCACGCGGGGCTCGGCTGGCCGCTGCCGCAGACCTGGGCAGCCGCCGTTGGGCGCTGGCACGGGGGAGGTGGCGCAGAGCAGGGACGGTCCCTTGTCACCCGCCAGACTCGCTCCGGGGGAAGCTGCTGCCCACCGCAGGAGGAAGCCGTGCCCCAGGACACGGCTCAGCAGACACGGCGGCAGCTGCCGCGGGAGGCCGTCGGGTTTGTTTGCTTYGCTGCTCCGATGGGCAGACGTAGGTAAATGCCTGAACTCCTCCTGCATTTTTGCCAATGGCCTGCATGTTGTCATTTGTGTGTATTGAACCTCAGTAACAGTGTCCCAGGCTCCCGAAACAGCCTGCCTGTCCGGGAAGATTGCACGGCAGGTGACACACCAGTGSCATATTCCCTGAACATCTCCGTTCCTGCAGCAACCATCCTCAGAGGAGACAAGCTGCTCCTGGGGGACCTGAGGGGGTTTCTGGGAATGCTGACATGATATTTCTTTTGCCACAAAAATTTTCTGAGCTGTTTCTCATTTTCTAAAATTAAATGGGAAACAATATATTTTGTGTTAATTTAAGAAGATGAAATGGGAAATGAGTGGCGCAGGTTTCCTTCCCGCGGGGAACCTCCCTGCAGCTTGCTCTGCAGAGACACAAGCACGGCGTCTGATCCGGAGGCAGCAGCCCGGAGCAACGAAGGCAACCTCCTGCTGCTAGTCCTGAGACTCGGCTTTGCTGAGGCACATTTTAAACTCCACGGCCACGTCCAGCATTAATAATTTGCTTCCAAAAGAGTCCCTTGCTGTCCTGTGAATTTCCCTCCCCCGGGCAGTCTATTTATATACCAGGGTGCTACTGTAATGGAAACCCCTGGCTGCGCGGCGAGCCCGGCGTGCCGGCTGCACAGCCTATTGATTTTTCCGTTCATTACGAGTCCATTTGGTAACTGCACGGTGAGTGCGGGAGGACTGTGCAACCTTCACGCATGGTCATGTCTGTCTGAACAGCCACGGAGCCAGGAGCACGCCTTTTAGATTTCATCCGTGTGTTTATTGCACGTAGCTGCCCTACGGGATCCGCCTGCTGCAAGCGCAAAGAGCAGGGAGCAGAGCAGGGCTGTGCCACCCAGCAGCAGCGGGAAGGGCAACCAGGAGGCGTCTAGACAGCTGCCCTCACATTTGCAGGACGTTATCTTAAAGCTGTTTCACCRAGGCGTCAAGAACATCATCTTACGGGGTGATGAAGTGAATCAGTGTACAGACTTACCTGAACTTAATGATTCCGCTGCCAGTAAAGAAGGGACTTGGCTGCGGAGTGCTGTGGGATTACACTGATGCTTCACCGGTGCTCTTCCTCACACAGGGCTGTTCTGCCGAGCTCCTGGCTCCTGGCCGTAAACCTCTGCAGACCACCGCCGGGRCTGGGGGTCCGGGACCCAGGTCCGGCCGCAGCTGGGCGGCCACAGCAGAGCCCCGTGCGCCCGCCCGGTGTCCCACCAGCGCGGGCAGCTGGGCGGGCACAAACTGGACGTGCTGCAGGCTGCGGGACCTGCCGGACTCACGCTGGCCTTTTCCATTTCGGATGTTTGTGCTGCCTCTTGCCAGGGTGGAACTCCTCCCAGGTGAAAAACCAAAGCCCGCAGCTCAGTTCAGGCTTGAGTTGGGTCTCTGGCACATTTCCTCACATTTGTAGAAACAGCATTTTTCTGGTGCCAAGATTTTCATCAAAAAATAAAGTTTTTCCTAACATGGGTAGGGATGTATTTAACCTGTTGGCAAACGGTGTTCCCAAGTGTCATTTCCCCCCCCGAGAGCACACTTCCGAGCAGAGGCACTTCCCGGTCCTGCAGGGAGGCCACGGGCAATGTTGACCGCCTGCACYGCCTGTACCTGCCGCGGCACCTCCGTGGGGATCAGCAGCCGTGCCCCGGACCGGCGCCAGCCCCAGCAGTGCCAGCACCGGGCTCCTGMGGTGTGACCACAGCTGTGCCAGCGTTGTCACTGAAGGCCACCAGCGGTGGCCCGATGCCACGCAGGGGCGTCAGTGGGGGCTTCTGCCCAGAGCCCAGCGCTGCTGGYGACTGCTGCTTCCCTTGTTATTTTGCCCTGGACTGGAAGGTTGGAAATAGTTTATAAGATGTATGGTGGGTTCTTAAGAGAGGGGACCTGACTGCATTCCCCAAGAGGTTTGGTATATTTGACTTGCTGATGAAGCATTGTCTCCAGGAGTTGTAGGCATAGTTGTTCTTTTCTGTTCTCCATAAACTGCAGATCCGTTTCAGGTTTTCCTGGTTCAAATATTCTGGGGGGTTCCCACACGCCAGAAGTGAGTTCACTCCTTACGCTTGTGCACGATGGGCTTTGCCAGTTAAGCCAACAGCTCTTTGCAGTGGTCAGTGCTACAGCTGGATGACGCTTTTTGGTTTGCTCAACCAGCTCACCGAACAGAAGAGCTCTGCCAGCCCCGATGCTTCTGCCGTCAAAGCGGAGGAGGAAAAGGTGCTTTTCRCCTCTTCCACCTACACTTGCACAACTCTGGTAAGCAGTGCTCGTGCTGCAGCAAGTGGGGTCAGTGTGTTACCTGTGCCACTCGTGGGGTGATTTCGTATGCTTGCTACTGCTTACATACTTCAGCCTTTGAACCATGCTGAACTCCAGGTCAGGAGAAGAAAGACAGCAGTTCAGGATTAAGGTGTGACTATTATTCTGTACTGCGCAATAGCACCTACTGCCAAAGTATAAATATCTTGGACAGGAATCTTCAGGGACAGACAAATTTTGCGTGCATGCTACGTGTATATGTGCGGTTATTTATTAATTACTTGTTCAGTCATATCTGTGGTCTTGGAGTGTTAAGCCACGAAATTAAACATGAACTATACATACATGGTTTTGGAAGAAATAGCCTATTTGACTTTAGCCTAAAGCCTACCCATACTTACTAATAATATGCTTATAAACCTCTCTTTTCCTTAGAAGCAAATTAATGCTGCAACAAATCATATCGTGAGCGCCTTGTGGTGACGTGTTTGGGGACACCCTCCGAGGTCACTCRTGCCCTCCTCAGACTACATCAGCACAAGGCTCGCTCAGTCACATTTTACAAGTCATGAYTGAAGTCCACAGTGAATGAATGCAGAAATGTTCATTTGGCTGCCATCGATCAAACCTCCAGGAAGATTTGTTTTACTTTGGCAAATTTAAAAGGCAGAGGTACACACACAGTCAACCACCACACCTAGTCAGGCAGTCAGGAAGATGTCAGTGGCTCTTACGCAAATTTCTCTTCTTTGTGGAGCATTAGCAGAGGGAAAACACAAATGACATCCCRTCTTCCCCATCTCTGACAATGGGCTTTGGCTCTGGAGGAGGAGGGACACCATCTCCCTCCCCAGGATGAAATCAGAGCAATAATTGCCACGTACAATGCTTGGAAATGAGGTAGCCCAGTAAACTGCATCTCATTAAATATTTTTCATGCTTCAGATCTCTTTTTCTGCTCCCTAGTGTGTCCTTGTCCATAGCTAAAGGATAACCAATTCAATTCAACATATGTTCATTTCTGGTTGGAGTGTCATCTTCTATACCAGCTTTCTCCCAAGTGACTTTATAAAATGGAAGACTACAAGCACAGAGTTATGATGAATCGTGGGAGAGAGACAGCACAATAAATATTTGTTTAGGAGAGAACAGGCATGAAATCGGGTGAGAAATCACAGAAGTGAAGGGGTGCAGGGAGTACCTGTGCCCAGAAGAAACTGCAGAGGACAAACTTGTGGTGAACCTCACATCACAGGGAAAGGGACTTGCTGGCCATGCATGGGCTGATGCTGTGAGATGAAAGGAGTCTGCTGGAAGATACCCAGTGCTTTGAAAACAAAACACTAAATGCAGTGCCAAAAGTCCAGTGAAGACTTTCTCTTGAATTTGTAGCTGTGTAGCCCTGTAATATAGTATTGCCATGGCTTGTCACAGGCCGTGAGCTCTGTAATGAGTTTGCAAGGCCTCGGCACCAAGTCTGGTCCCAGAAGACCTCCAAGAAGTTAATCCTACAGAAGCTTTGGTTGTAATGGGGAAAAAAAAATAAAATGAGAGTTTTAAGTTAAATAATAAGTAAGTTTAGGGAAAGGTATTACGCACGAGTCATTACAAAGGGGACAAAAGGAATTTGTGTTGGCAGACGTAGAATATGGGAAAATTGGAGCCCATGGTGATACTGAGGTGCTTTGCAGAAGAAGCCAACRTGAGAGGGGACCTGCAACAGACCAGACCTCTGAGGCATTTCTTTCTTATTCACAGATGAATAAATATGGGAAGCTCCAGCTTCACAGACAAATGTGATATAGTCTTCAAACCTTACAGGGATTTATTGAGTCAAGATACATATACAAGAAGGCAATAAAAAAACCAACACTGAAAGCTTCTGCAGGTCGTAAGGCTGTGCTAGAGAAGAGGTAGTCATGGAAATAACAGAGTGAAAAAGAGCCTCGTGTAGATGTTAATAGATTTTTCCCGGAGGCTGTTGCTGATATCAGGACGAGCCAACTCCAGAAAGAAACTGAGACACCAGAGTGAGCTATGCAGTGGGATGGGAACTTCAGAGCAGCAGAGGAGACCACACCATGCCAAGGAGGAGAAGGCATTTCCCCCACAGGCAGGCAGACCCCACCATACAAACTGGTGGAGGAAGGTGACCCCAGGAAGGTAAAACACAGCTTCTCTGCAGTTTTCTGAGATGGAGAAGGCAAGAAATAAGATTTAAATGAAGGATGTTTTGTGTTCACCCAGAAATAYGCATGCAGGAGCAAAAGTAGAAAGCAATTCTGAGCAGCACGCCCCAGACAGGCAAAGATCTCCTTTGCTTTATTTGAAGAGAGCTTCCATGCACCAGGAGAGCGAAACAGAGGAGATATACACAATTCACAGGCACAAAACCCATAAAGTCCATTCACAACAGCACTTTACACTCCTCACAAAAAAGCCATTGGATGTTGGAAATATATTTATCTGTTGTATGCATAACTTGCGATTTCATCAGTAGTACTTTGATATGCATCATCCTCCATCGCTGCATACCTGTTTGGTATTCATTATAGAAATTGTCCTAATAATTTTGCAAGCAAATTATTAATATACTGATAATGATTTACTGATTAGTAAAAAAATTAATAAGAGGCAATATCTGAATTTATTTTTAATTTGTCATTAAATCATATTACCCTGAACGAGATATGTGTAGAGGAGTAGAATCCTCAGTAAAAGGAAGAGAGTGGGGCTTTTTTCCAGTGTTGATTCTTACTGTTCTTCTATTTTTAGAGTTGGTAGTAAATACAAACAACCCACTAATGATAAATAAATATATCACCTGAAATGTGGTATATTTTGTTTTTCAATATGAAGGACTTAAATATCAATTTATTCTCCTGTCTTCTGGGTGCTTTTTCTTTGTTAGTTGCCTTTGAAAGACAGAAGAAAAAGACATTTCAGCAAATCACCATGCTTATCTTTGCAACAAGAAACGTGTGTGCTTGGAGACAGCTGTTATCACATCTCTCTCTTCCAAACAGGAGAATTTTCTTCCCGCAAGACTACAATACAGACTTCAGCCATTCAGACAGGTTGCTGGTGGGGGTCTTGGTAGCAGGGTCCCGCAGGCAGGGGCATGGGCTGGGGGTGGGGGCGCGGGCGGGGGCGCGGGCAGGGCCATGGGCAGGGGTATGGGCAGGGGCAGGGGCTGGGGCAGGGGCACGGGCAGGGGCACGGCACGGGGCGCTCCTGGGGCTGCCCATGGTGAGTGTCCCTGCAGCAGCTCTTCGGCAGCCCGATGGTCCCCAAATGCTCTTCCCGGCCAAGGGACGGGCGTCCACCGGAGCCCGCGGGGCCACCCTCCGCGGGAGGGGGCTGCCAGCCAGGCTCTTGCAACAGGCGTGTTGGGCACAGCAGAATAATAGGTAAAACTTTTGAACAGCGTGAGTAAAGAGCTGGCTGATTTCAAGGGAATGAAGCGCTGCGGGGGCATTGAAATAAGAAAATGTCCCTGAAATGGACCGGCATTTAGCAGGGTAAGAGAAACCTGTTAGCGCTCTTCTGGTTTTTGCATTAATCTGGGATAGCTAGTCACTAGCTGCGGGTTTCCAGGGGGTCTTTGGTTTTCTTTTAGGGAGACGGAGAAGGGAGGAAGAACTCACACTCTTCTTTTTCAGGAAAATAGAAAGATCTTGAAACAGCCTGGTTTTTGCAATACCACTCAGTGTGGTGTATGTCTCAGATGCAATTAAAGCAAAAATTGGCACAGATCTCCTGGGCTTTCTATTGCACACCTTCCAAACAGTCACGTCCTGAGTATTCTCACTCCTGTTTTAAGTATTCTCTTTCTCATAGCTAGATGGAAACCATTGCTAGTTTCAATGACGTCTTTCGTTCTGCGTAAAACTTACCCTTTTCTATCCCACTCTGAAATTAGCAGTGAAAAGAAAATCCTGACTGGGGGTGATGAATGTTAAGGAAAGAGCGCTGCAGGACTTTGTCCTTACAAAGGAGTATGTATTTCACATGGATCCTTCCAAAGCAGGTCAGAACTGTAAATGATGCTGACTTCTTTCAGTTGAAAGGGGAAACCAGGGTATTTGTATTCTTTTACCTTATGAATAGTTCAGTACAAAAGCTATTTACAGATCCTTTTTTTGTTACTTAAATCTCCRTTAAAAAGTGTTTCTTTAAAACATGCTGGAGAACTTCATTTGGGTTCCTCTTTTATCTTTTCTGTACTCCACAATTTTTTCTAAATCCTCTGGGTTTCAATTAGCAACCATGGGAAACTCCGGGAGCCTCCTGCCTCCCTGCGTTGCATTAAAAAGTGACACAGTGTTGTGCAACTCTCAATCTCTCTTTTGAATAATTCATAGAGCTCTTTAGGATAGGCCAAGATTTCAAATTAATATTATGGTCTAAGTTTCCTTAACTTCTCATGCTTCAGGTGGAAATCCTACACATAGGGAACTGGTATCTACATCTATTTAGTCAGATAGGTCTATAGTGACATGTTTGGGAGCAATATTTACCTGTATATATATATATAAAACACTGAAATAAATACTAATTTTTATCTTTATTTAGGTAAGAGTGCTTCGAGACATTCTTGTCAGAATGTTTCAGTTCTTAAAGGTATTTTCTGCTAACTCTTAGCAAGATTTAGATAAAGCGAACACACCTGAAGTGTTTTTGCTATTTGATAAGTGTGTAATTAAAACCAGAGCCGCCTCTGTTCACTCACTGAAGTTGCCAAGAGCGTGACTTCTGAGCATAAGCATGACTTCAAGCATGAAATCATCTTCAATGTATGTCCAGAAGCAGAGTCGGATATACACAGCTGGACTGTTAAACTTCACATCACAAAACATTAAAGGTCACTTACAAATTTGTATTTTTTGTTGGACAATCAGCAATGTTTGTTGCACTGTTGCTATACAGCAGCTGTGTAAAGCTGTGGGTGCCACTCGTGGGAAACACGGGTACCGGAGTGGTTTTCTATTTGGTGAACACATTAAAAAAGATGGTCACATGCACACTTCATTAAATCATAGACACTATAGGTGGAAAAGACTTTTTTAATCTCCCTGGAACAAGCCCAATTAAGTTCAGTCTTCTATTAGATCAAGGAGATAGCTACTAGCAGAAGTGTGAAAAGCAATTAACTCCTTAAAAGTTCAAATACATTCAGTCGACAAAGGTAATGTTAAACAAATGTTAAGGATGCACGGTAAGTACTCTGAAGTCAAAACCATCAAATATCCAGGCAGCACAAACAACCTTGCGCCTGCTCCCGGTCCCCGTGATTCCCATATAGATTTTAAATATTTCATAGTCCCTCAATTAATAACACAGACCAGGTGAGAGATTGCTTACGGTGCTCCCTAACTGTCAGGCTGTGTCTCTAGGAAATTGATGTCACATTGGCAAAAATACAGTAAACGTGTGGGAAAAGCTCACCCTTGTGAGCAGAAGCCCYGGCCAGGCAGGACCGCTGGTCCTTCTGACACGGACCTGTGGRAAACGTCTTCTCCCGCCGGGGCAGGGCGGGCGGCCGGGAGCAAGGAGAGCGCCGTGCCCTGACCGGGTCGGTGGAGCTGCGCGGGGCCGGGGGGGCCGCCTGTGAAAAGGAAAGGTGCAAAAGGGAGGCATTTAGCACAAAAGTGTGACATAAAAACCTCAGTCAAACAGTGTACAGAAAATACACTTTTAATTGCTTATGACTCAACGCCATGAGCTTGGGTAACACAGAAGGAAAGTAAACCCGTGGACTTGGGAGCAGAAATCCTACATTTGGTGACTCTGGAAGACACATCCCAAAACTTGGATATTACAAATGCACTAGATGATATAGTAAACACAGACCTTCCGAACAAGGAAACGGGAGAATGTGGAGGGTATCTGGAGACATGTGGAGACATGCCCTGGTGAATAATCACGGACAAAATACCAGAAGGCGTATTAACCGATTTCTGGCGCAGCCCACCAAAACGTCATTAGGCATTAGAAGCTATAACAAGACAGAAGATGTAGAGCAAAAAGGAGCTCTGGTAAGAATGGTATACTCTGGAAGTCTCATTCTGCCACTATTAAATTATCATCAGGTTTTATAATCACTTTATATGACAATTTTCTAAAACCAAGCTATGCTGCACCTAGCATGGAAAAAGATACATATATAACGTAACATTCAGAGGTTTTTTAAGAGCTGGCTCAAAATCTTGCTGTGAATATCTGGTACGAAGTGAGAAGAAAGGAAGTATATCAGTATTATAAAACAGAATAAGCAAGATGGCCCAGATAATTATAGACTTGTCAGTCCAACATCAATGCCGGAAAAAATAACAGAACATCTGTTATGGAAATTAATCAAGAGAGCGCTAAAATAATAAAATATAGTTGGTGCTGGTTTGCAAAACTAATTATCTCCTTTTTGGACAAGTTTCCTGTTTTAAAAGTCTCACAGGGTGCTCAAGGAAACTTCAGCAGCAGCCACCGGCCAGGCCAGCGTCCCGTGCCCGGCGGCCGTCCCTGCGGCCAGGCCAGCGGCCAGCGTGCACTCACCGCTTGCGGTGGCGTTTCAAAACCTTTTAATCAGCTGCTTTTTTATCTGTTGGGCATGCGACAYGTTGATGTTTTTTAATTAATAATATCATGTGTCACGGCGTTACCTGTCCTGCTGCGTGGTGACACCATGGCTGCACGTTCTCAGCAGGTGACGAGGTCTGCTGCCCGTGGACCATCACCCAGCAGCTGTCGGTGCTCCCTGGCCAAGAGCCGGCTCCCCAGCCTGGTTTTGGGCCGATACTGCACAGGCTGGGGGAGCGGCGAGTGACAAAAAGGCCGAGGAACCGATGCAGGGRTATCTGGATTGCATGGTCAGATAATCGTTTTAATGTGTCCGCGTGCAGCCTCGTGTCTGAGAAGAAGACACCTGTCTGCAAGGMGGGGGGATCTATATTTGGAATTGGCACTGCTAAAACGGGTAGCGGAGTCTTGCTGGTAATTAGCTAACCGGAGTTCCCAGGGCAGCACTGGCGACAAGGACAAATGATGCTTGTGCAGGAGCCTCCCGGGTGAGAGCAGAGAGGTCCAAGCAGCAGCCCGGCTCCTGCTGCTGCTGAGCCGCCGTYGCCCGTCCCGGAGGGGTGCGGGAGCCTGGGGAGGGTCCGCGGGAACGGGAGTGCTGAAAGTGCTGAAAACCAGCGTCAAAGGCACAAGGCCCCTGTCCTGGTAGARTTGCTGATGGAAGAAAAAAGGGGAGATGTGACAGTCTGGGGACACCTCTCAGGGAAGCAAAAATGTGGTGAAAGGGGGATTTTCTGCTTAGGACGGGTCCAAGGAAGTCATCACGGCTGCTGSTTGAAGCTGATCACTGATGGCGAAGGGCCAGGCATACTCCTCCTTTACAGCAAGAGTAATTAAGRATTCGACAAACATCACAGACCTGGGAATTTTTAAATCAGGATAAGATCGATTTTTTCGTTCTTCTTCTTCTTCAGCAGTACTCTAGTTCAGTCAGGAACTGAAGGACATCTTGAGGCCTCTGTTAGGAAGAAAGTAACATTGGTCCCTTCTGGCTTTATAATCTATAAATCCATTAATCTGTGGATAAAGCCCAGGCAGTGAATCTGAACAGTTAACAGGCTAAGTAGAGACTGAATTATTGTGCTTTAATTGAGAATGAAGAAAAGCATGGTTATTATGAGACTTAAACTTCACTTTGGGAAGAGCAGTAGAGATTTTCAAGATGAGACGACTGCTCTTCTCAAARCAGACTGTTTGCAGGCAGCCATGCAGAGGTGATTAGGGCCAGACCCACAAGGAAAACCACTGGCACATTTCTGAATAAAATCCAGTTCCTGTTCATGGGAAATGAGGAAAAGAGAGAATGTGGATTAATGAGAACGGTTTCTAATGAACTGAGGTGATCACAACGTAGCCTTTACATGAGGGAAGGAAGCAGAGGGAAAAGTACAAGCTGAGCAGCTTGTTTGACCTCAGCTCACTCTCCGCCTTCACCCGAAGGCTCCTGGGAATACTTATTTGCTGAGAACAGCATTAAAAATCCTGCAATTGGTGAAGTCTTCAACAGCACGCTCTGCACAGAGGACATGGCTGGCGAGGGCCAGGGGACCATCAGCACCTCCCTGCCYGCCATGGAGCCACCACCGGAGCCACCCCTGGGAGAGGGGGAGACTTCATCTGTAAATGACAAGCCACAAAATGCAGTTTTAAAACAGAGGAGGGAGGAACAAGTAAGTAACAGGATTAGCGTTTCAAATTGCTGCGAGATTCTAGAAAAAAAATACTTAAATTTTTTTATTATCATTATTACTATTCAGAATAAAATAAACAGAGACTGCAATATCTTCTCTACATTATGTATCAGTGRCAGATGTGTTGACCATTAACTGAGGGTCCAGACAGCTTTTCAGGCTCTTCCTGCATTGCTAATGGCTTGCCTGGACAAACTGTGATCGTAACGAGCCAAGGGATGTGATGCAGCCCTGTCAGCTTGTAATCATGCCTCCTACATGAGAAGACATCAGCAGACAATAGCCCAAGGAAATGTCCTTTATCTTTTCATGCACATATGTATTTTCATAGCACATCTGCTTSCCGCTGCAGTCGGGTGAGCGTGGCACGAACCCGGGCAGCCACAGACCGTCTCCCAGCACCCTCCTGCTCTCCGCGGCGCACAGAGCCATCTGCTCGGCTTGCGCCTGCTCCGCAGCGCCGGCCGGGGACTTGCAACGTGGCCACGGGTGCACATCAGGCACTGTTCCCATCCAGTTTTCTTTGGGTTGGAAAGGCACCATATGGGTTCTGAGGAGTCAGGGTATGTTTTTCAGTGTCCTCTCACAGTTTCACACATCATCGGAGTTCGGTATTTTGAGATTCTTCCACTGGGAAAAGCAAAATCATTTGCTTTCAAAATAATTATTAGGKTTAGAAGTTTGACATATAAGGTCTTTTGGTGGTTTTGGGAGGGATTTTTTTTGGAAGTGAAAATTCATGGCAACAAAGTATTTTCAAAGAAAAAGTACTGGTTTTTTTAATCTCACCTGCTCCAAAGCTCCACAGAGCAAGACCGATGGCGAGGGCTCTGCCTGGCTTAAAGCACAGATTTGGATGGGAGTCTCCCATATCACAGCCAAGTACTCTGCCCAGGGGATACAGCCTGTCCTGGAGTGTTGGCTGCTGAGTGTCCTCTTTTTTCTGCATAAAACTGAAAGGTCTGGATTTTGTTCTACAAGAAGGGAAAGCAAACACCTCCCATCTCCTGCCCCAGGAAAAAAAATTAATGATGTGGTGCTGGAGTTTGCTTTCCAGCGGTGCCAAGCAGAAATGCGCTCTCTGTTAGGAGAAACACGAGTGCAGCACGGGAAGCCTCTAAAGCAGAAAATCTCCTTTCCTTCCTCCTCCACATCTCCACAGCAGAAAATCTGTCCCTAAAGCTTACAGAGTGAAACCTCACTCCTCATCCTGACCGCCGTCCCTGATGTGTGCAGAGGATGGCACGGTCTTCAATTGCACTGGTTTATGGTTTTTTTATAGGACACTGTTCTGCTCCCAATTCCCCCCGTTAGGGCAATCCTCCAGAACTACATTGTGAGATCAGAGGCTTTCTGCTTGGATCTCTTTACTTAATTAATGAAAAAAACCTTTCTGCRCYGAATGACCTTACAGCCTCATGTCCYGTAGCACAGAAGGACAAACACTCGGTTCTGCTGTAATCTCATTACCAGCCATTCTCCCGGTGACATTCCTGGAAGGGCTTTACGCCAGTATTAAACACACCAGACCTCTCGGCAAGAAACTCATCAGGAAACTGGGGGTCACTGGGGTAACGCTGTGCCCATTCCCCTACCTGAGGTCTCAGATACGGGAGCCATCGTACGTTCACGGGGCTGAAACCTGGGTTAGCCCCACAAAAGCGTAAGGAGAGGGTAAAAGCGTAAGAGCGTCACCTCAGTGGTGACGCTGCTTCAGCGTCAGGTTGGTTCTCGGGGAGCACCTTCCCAAACGCCCTTCGCGCAGCGGTGCTGGGCGCAGGTCGGGGCGGTGCTGGGCGGTGCGCGGTGGGCGCTGGCAGAGCCGCGAGCGGGCGGGGGTGAGGGGAGGGCTCTGCCCCCGGGCACCCCCCGGGGCACTGCCTGTGCCCGGGGCGGGGGTGAGGGGAGGGCTCTGCCCCCGGGCACCCCCCGGGGCGGGGGTGAGGGGAGGGCTCTGCCCCCGGGCACCCCCCGGGGTGGGTGGGGGTGAGGGGAGGGCTCTGCCCCCGGGCACCCCCGGGGCACTGCCCGTGCCCGGGGCGGGGGTGAGGGGAGGGCTCTGCCCCCGGGCACCCCCCGGGGCGGGGGTGAGGGGAGAGCTCTGCCCCCGGGCACCCCCGGGGCGGGGGTGAGGGGAGGGCTCTGCCCCCGGGCACCCCCGGGGCACTGCCCGTGCCCGCACGGCCCCGCCAGCCCGGCGGGAAGGGCTGCCCTGGCACACACCGCTGCGGAGGGCACGAGCAGGGGGTCCCCTCCCCGTGGAGGAGGGGGGGGGGAACTCCAGACCGTCCCACCCGCCTCGCCTCCCCCCGGGGAGCCAGCTCCCGCGGAGGGCACTTCTGAAACATCCCTCAATTGCGGCTTTAAAATTTCCAGCCCATCTCTCGCCTCAGCCCCCGACTGAGCTGCGCTGCTTGTGGCAGCAGCAGGCACCTAGCGCTGGCTTAGCTAGGCTCTGCAATCTTAATACGTTTTGGGCGTTCTCAAATATGTTTAAARCCTGGCTTTCACATGCAGATTGTCGGTAGTGCATGCTGCTAGGCAGCTTTTCATTGCTCTCACAAAAGGCACGTACCCAAGGACACATTCTTGCAAGTAGTATTTTACCACTCGTCCCTCTGCAGCTGCAGCCACTTTGTCGAGGATGAAGTACAGCATCCCTTAGAAGACGGACAGGACAGCTCACTACAGCATGCTTCTGGCAGAAAGTTAATTAATCCTGTTTTACAGAGCTGTGCCAGCTGAATCCTCAGTACAATGGTTGCAGAATTGTCATCACCAGAGTTTCTTTTTATTGTAGCCCCAGAGTAATGAAAACATAATTACTTCACTTGCAGCAAATCTGGATCCCCTAGTAGTCTACCTGAAAAGCCTTTCATTTCCAGCTGTTCTCCTCAGGCTGTGGGAGCAGCTCATCAGAYGGGCTTCCCCGACAATATTGTAGGATATTACGGATGGGCTGAGGGTCAGTCAGGCTGGTTGCCTTTGCAATAGCTCTGTTATTATCACTTACTAAATTTCAAACAATCATTCCTTTGCGCTTATGCTTGAGTAAGACCTCTGAACTTGCAGCAAGGCTTCAAATCAATATTACAGCCATAGGGGTAGAATTACCGCCTGTCTTTTCACCCTTGCTGTCACAGAAGTTGCACGTTCGTTCTCTACCCAGAAGCCATGGGAAGGAATCATCTACACCTTCTGTGAAAGACAMATAACATCAACCAGAGCAACATAAGTGCTTCTGGTTCAGAGCAACACGTGGTTTTGCATCGATGGAAGGACTCACACTGGTAATGCTGTAGATGCACACAACCTATGTACTCAAGGGAGCACTAAGCAGACAGAACACACCATATCCCACACTGTGCAGAACAAGCAGGTTTTGAGTGCTAAGATACCATGTTTTATTTTCATTTTCTTGTAAACAACGTTTTAGGGTATTCGTAGAGTAAAGAAGGCAAAAAAMCACTTGCATCCAGCATTTACTTTCCCGTATTAGACTGGATGAAGTTTGCATTGTACTACAGAAGCTCCTTTTAACACACGTCTGCCTAACACACTGTTCATCTTAGCACTGTAYGGCTGGGGACGTCTAAACTACTTTGTACCTGCATATGCCAGTCTCTCTGCTGCGTATCTTGGTATTATATTGTCTTACCTTTGTGTTTGTGAGTTATCTTACCGCGGGAGACAAGCTCTGACATTTTTCAAACAGCCGTGGTCGATAACCGAAAGCCTTGTGGCAGCGTGGCCGTGTGTGGGTCCTTTGGGGAGGAGGTGATGCTTCCCAGCTGCAGCCCAGCTGGGCTCCCACCCTCCGTAACGAGGTGCGAAGCCGAGGTGCCAGGATCCGGCCGTGTGCTGAGCTGAGCGCCGCGGGATGTGCCTGCTTTGCCTCATCTCCCGCCCCCAGTGCTCTACCCGGGCTGCCRCCGCCCGCAGGGACCGGGGCAGGCGGGCGGCTCGCCCCACCACGCGCTTGCTCCTGCAGCCTCTCCCGTCTGTATATACATGTCTGTATATATACAAATAAACGCACCTGTAAAAGCAGGTCTGCAAACCTGGGGTTGCAGGCAGGTGTCAGTGATGCCCCTGAGAGCGTGCTCTAAAGGTCTATGTTTCAGCAAAGGCAGAACACCTTAAAGGCCATGGGTAATTCATTTATTGCCATTTTCAGATAAAGCTGAGCTTTCCAAAGAAATTCAGATGATATATGTGATAATCCAGGTGAGATATGCGATTTAAAGTATTAAAGAGCCTCAGGGTAAAAGGGGAAAAAAAAAAAAGAAAAAATCAGAGTGAGCAAAAAACAGAGAAAAAGCTAAATTAAACAAGGAGAAAAGGAATGTTAAATTTTCAACCTCGTAGAGCACAAAGCATTAGTAAATAGATGCTTAAGGCTATAAAACAATAAAAAGGTATAAAAGGCACAGAGATGTCATTTCCTTTACAACCAAATAATTAATATTATTATTCTGTTGGCCTCAGTTGAACTTTCAGAGATTCAGGCAACCAAATTCCTCAAGTTATAACTGCATTACAGAACAAACAGGACTGCATCACTTGATACTTCCTTTGTAAGCAACACATCAACTTTCTTGAATTTTATCCCCATGTAATGAGACAAACCATTATGACAGCGAGACATAAGCGTCTTGCATCTAAAACCTTTGAAAACCACCTGTTCGGGTTCCTTCATCATTAATTGGATTATAAAGAAAATAAAATACAATGCTTTCTGCAGACAAAATACCTCGGAAGGTGTCAACAGTTTGGAAAGTTTGAATAAGCAAGATGTTGCAATTCTAATGCTACACAAGATAAAACGAGCACGTCCAGTTACAACCGTGACGAGCAGAGAAGCTGTCGATGTGGGAAAGGTCGGGCCCCGCTGCAGAGGAGCAATTAGTTGAAGCTCTCGAGACAGGTTGCTGGCTCTGGTTGCAGAAAAGCAGTGAGAAAGGCCACCTCCACCTCCTGTTTTCTCGCTGGCGCGAGGCGCGGCGGGTCCAGCACGGGCTGGTGCTCCGAGGGGGGCCGGCGGGTGGCCGGGGACATCGCTGCCCGGGGGTCCCTCCCGCGCCTGCGGTTCGCTGAAGGACGTGCTGGAGAGGTACCGGAGAGGTGGGTGCCACTGCTCTCCAACGTCTGTGGCCACAGCTGGGGGACGATGTGGGATTTTTCCTCTTCACTGACAAGGGACAGATGCGTTCACCAATCAGCAGAAGGTGCGAGTTATTAATATTGCCTTTACCTTTTCACGAGCCTCCCCGGTCCACAGGAGCCCTGGTTCATGGCCACTCGCTTTCCCAGAGGTCAGTGAGCCCCAAGGATCTCCAAGGGAGCAGGATCATCATCGCCTTTGCAGTGATGAAGAGGCACAGGATGGGAAAGTACTGGGTTAGGTGACCTCAGGTGTGTTTTTTCACTTGTTCAGGTAAGGCCTAGGTTTTATGAAAAGGAACAGAAATGCGATAACAAGAAACGAAAAGCATTCTGATCTGTGATGAGTGCAGTTGTTATCAGGAGGATGGCAGTGGGTCTCAGCGGCTCTCATGACAAGCCTTTAGGAGGATCTCTCGGGACGGCTCTGTGCAAGGCTTCCCTTTGTAGCTCGCTGCCAGTCAGCACAAATCGTCTAATTATAGGTGAGCAGGGGCAGAGCCAGCAGCTGGGACCAGGGTATGGGTTCACGGAACATATTCAAAGGGTCAGTCACCAGCTACCCTGTGAGCTTTCTCGGAGRCAGGAGGATGAGCCTGCACCCAGAGATCCCGATCCGTACACCTGAACACCCCTCTGCTGAGCACAGGAGGAACAGCCGCTGGTTCACACGAGCTCGGGGCTCTGCTCCCGGGAGAAAGCCTAGGGCGAGCACGGTTAGATTTTAGGGGGGTCCATTGTATGATTAGCTCTGCTGGAGACCAATTCTACTGTGATGTGCAAAGTACATATCCCTAGCGCTTATATATACATATGTATGTACAAGTATATTTATACACTATATATATTTGATGGAAAGAGTTGAAATTCTGCAGTCTGCGATGTGGTGGGTGGTGGCAGCTGAGAATTTCAGAACACTCGAGAAGTTTCCATTCAGCAATTGTTTTATTCCCTATTTGGGATAAAAGACCATGGGCCCAGACACAAGAATAATATATTATGCATTCTGAGAGTTTAGCTTTTATTCAAAATATGTAATTTTACAGTGAGTGACATTTTCTAGAGAGATTTATTAAACAGCAAAAGCAGTGCCACTTAGAGTCATGTAGAAACACATTGAAGCAATGTATTCCCGAGAAGCAGGTTATCTGATTTTCAGCCAGAGAGGCAGAATTTCATCACGGGTCCTGAGCAGCCATGGGTTTGGTTTAACTGTTTATTTCACTTGCCACAGTGACCTTCCCCGCAAACTGAGCTCTGAAGATTAGGAATCACCTTGTCTTACAGCTTTGCTTTTGGCTGCTGTGCTGATAACTGCAGTACACTTCTGTATAGCCAACACTGGCACTGCAGAGTTCATGTTATTTGCTCCATAATTACGGATTAAAATATTCGTACGTGAAGCAGTAGAAACAGAGACTTGTCTGGTGTACACCACGGGTTTTCAAAGAACATTAGACGTGTTTCAGCTGATGACATCTTTGTCATTCCCCAGTGACCAAGTATTTTACACATCAGTGTTTCCTCCAGGGTCTGAATTTCCGCACCACCAGYTACTCTTGCTCCTGTGCTCGATCTCTCCAGTGAGGTCCCCAGCCCGGACACTGCTCCAGCATGGGCTGGCCAGCCGTGAGGGGTGGAAGGGATGCTTCCCTGGCCTGCAGACTGTGCTTCTCTTCCCAGGTGCCCACACACTGGCTTTCTCACACCAACGGGTTGGGTTGAATTCTGGCCATCCTGCGATTCATATGAGCTCCCAGATCCYTTTCTGAAGGGCTGCTACTGAACCAGTCATTCACCAGCCTTACTTTTTGGGTGATTATTTCCTATTCTGTTCTATTCTATTTCCACCAAAATAAGGAACTTTSTGTTTGTCCCCACTAAACTGGACACTGACTTTTTCATACCATTTTTCCAGTCCTTCTGGTTGAAGACAGGCCAGAAAATTTCCTCCAGAGCCTCCTGCACCAAATCCAGAGAACCTGTCTGAGACAGGACGTGCTGTTTCTCCAAATGACATGCAGCTTTATGTTAAAAAAACTTGAATGATAAGAATTCATTCCTATCTCTGGGTAAAGACCRGATTAAGAGTGCTTGTAGTTTATCTAGCTCTCTTCCAACTTTGTGCTTTTTGTCTGTTACATTAAACTCAGGGCAGCTGGTCGCGGGCTGCTGCCTGCGCTGAAGCTTGCACTCAGGTTACCGTGCGACCCTCTCTCGAATATGCTGCAGCAGGCGGTGATTTAGCCTTTTTCTGAAATGCAGATTTTTCAGACCTCTCTGCATTTTGCAGCTCTTTCTGAATCACTTATTCTTAATTCTTAATTAGTCCATGCGAGATACAAGTAGTTACTTCTTAGTAATAAGAAATTACTTCTTCTTACCAATTTCCTCAATAATTCAGTAGAGCCAATTAAGCGCAGCCCTGCTGTCCTACACCAACAGATGAGCATCCTGACATTGACTTCATGGCAGCATCTCTGCATAAGGTGCATGTTGAACATCCACTGCCTGAAAAGAGGAGTTTCTTAAGCCCTCTGGCCTGCAACGGTATGGCAGTGCTTAAAAAGTTACAGGAAATCCTCTAAAAAATTAACTTTCTTCAACAGCCCTGCGGAAACTTATACCTACCGTGTTTCTCCAAGATCCCAAGGCTGAGCAGGCAGAATACAGGATAATGCCACACCTCTGTTCTTCCTGAAAAAGAAAAGAAAGATGAATGAGTGACTGCACTTAATCTCAAGGATTCAAGCTTTCTGATCGTCAGAACAAAATGGGGTAAAAAAGGAAACAGTTTAAGGGTAAATTCTGAGTAAGTTACAAACCCACCACAGAGAGGCTTTTCAAAAGTAATTCTTCTACATAGCTGGCATTTTAGATCAAGATAGGTAGGTTATTTTTCGTGGCTGAGGGCATAGCTGTTCGAAGAAGAACCTTTTTTTCTTGCAAGGGTTACACAGTGATAGAATTTTCTTTCAATTCAGTGCATGAAGATTAAGATTTTAGTTGGCAGAAAGTGAGAAATTAGCCCAATTTGCACAGTAATTAGTGGTTACAGGTGCCACAGGTGTTGCTTCCTGTACTCACCATGCCCCATTTCCTCTGAGCATTTTCTGCTGTGCAGCATTAATCTAACCTTGTTCATAATCTTGGGCAATTTCAATATATCTCTGCTAGAGCTGCTTCCTTCAGTTTCCTGAATTCTACCGTGGTGGAGGCTTTCACGCTGTTTTTGCATGGTGTATCATGTCAGTGATTGGTTTCTTACACATTCAGTTTATTTTAGCTGTCCTTAAAAATCACTTTAATCACTCCATTTTCGATAGAAGGCATCTCTGACATTTTTGGACCAGTTAAGTGAGCCAGCAGAATAATTATGTCAGTGCTGAATATTTGATATTGCTCCAGGACCCTGATGTCTGACTCTTGTCCTGCCAGTTTTCATTGCAAGGACATGAAGATAGCACAGAGTAGCCGATGGAGACATTTGATTGCAACATGCCCTAAGCTCCACCGCTAAGAGACAAGCTGAAGCTTGTGCAGTGCAGTCAGGGACTCCAGAGCACCCTTCCAGAGATCCTGCTGAAATCTCCCCAGAGTTGCATTTTCACKGTCTCCAGCTGCCCTTCATTAGTAGTCATGGTGGTATAAGGTCTCCTGCTGTGAAATTTTCTTGCAGATTTTTGTTGCTGTATTTTCAAAGCACAATTATGGTTGACACACTTTCTGCCAAAGCTAGGTTGATACAGTACCACCATTCTCTTTATGCTGATATTTGAGGCAAACCTCCGATCAGAATCATCATCAAAACTATTAATAGTGTTTTATAACACTTTAATTTATGCATAACCAAAGCGCAATTGTTGCCAAATGCCCTTTTGTGTAACAGCAACCCTATAAACTTTGGTTTAGCTCTAAAGAGGAAGGCTAAAAAATCCACCCTTGAGAAGGCGATAAAGCTTACCGTTTTTGATTATTATCTCTAAATGTATCACAGGTTGCTGCATGGAAGATGATAACTGAAGAATAGTGCAAGGAAAAGCCTGTCTCCATGCTATTTTTAATTATGAAACAGTTCTGGCGTTACCAGGCTATTGTGAGATGATAAGCGGTTTTCACAAATGTGTCTGGGTAGCCAGATCTCTGACGGGAAGTCTGAAGTCCTGCTCAGGTGACAGTACTGAAGTTTGTTCCTTTGGTTAGACTTTACCCTCACCATGTCCCTTGAGTGAGCTCAGCCATACAAATCATCCAGTCACACTAAGACTCTTCCRGAAGCTGGAAGAAGTAACAGCCTACAGACGTTGCATCGCCCACATTTGCCATCTTTTTTTTCTAAAGCATGACAATGGCTGCAAAGTGTTGAGTTTCTGAGAAATCATCTCCTCGTGCCAACAACAATAAACAGTTCCCTGCTTTGGCCACAAAGCTGGAATATGTGAGAGGAAGAACACTGGTGTCTGTTGTCTCACCCTCCGACAGTTGTTCAACAATCCACTCCAAAATGTTGTCATCTTCTGATCAGATTATACACCCGACCCCCAAAGGGTTTCACAAACAGGTTTTGCCAGCTGATAAGTTCCAGCAAGATGAGGCAGAGTCGTAACAAGCGGGGTCACAAGCCAGACGGGCCGTGCAGCATTCTGCTCCCCAGTGTCAGGAGGCATTTGGAGACTACATGGTGCAAAGTCCAAACTGCTTCTCCACTCRGAACTCTTCTTGCACTGCAGAGTGACGCAGATGTCCAGCACTGTCTGGATCTAGGCAAAGGGACGTACTTAAGAAGCGTTTTTAAAGATACTCCAGTGGGAAGAACAAGGCTGTCCTCAGGCCTGTGGTGAAGGAGTGTCCAACCTCAGTTGCCTCCCCAAGCCAGATGCTTGCAGATACCACTCCTGCCTGACTTGTCTGTGACTGGAAACCTCAGCAGCAAGGTCTGCCCTTGGCCATTGCTTTTTCATTGCTGGAGCACTTCAGTTGTCAAAAGAGGATAAAATACTGCTGAAAAGTCTGCACATTAGTTGACAACATCAAGAGACATCTGGGCTGTCTTCAACTTTTAAGGATGAGAGGYGAGATAAATGTCTGATCTACACTCTTGCAGAGCTGGTGCACATGACATCGGGTTACCAAGGATTGCCATATGATTTATTCAATCTGCTTTTGCTTCCATTTTTTTGTTTGTTTTTTCCAGTCATTAATGGSATCACCTGAAGACTGAAAGGAAATCTGAAAATTCATTTACATGACCTTCAAGGAGATGTGAACTGCTTCAACAAATCTGCCTCAAGTTTCCACCATAAGCTGGTGAGCAGGCAGATGAAGTGTAGAATTGTCATGCACTGATATCTACAYGTTAAATTATTCATCTTAATTGGTATCTAAAGCTTTGCAATATTTGTTAATTTTATAAGAATATATTCTTTTTTTTTTTATTTCATGGAAGCAAACAGCATTGAAATATTAGAAAATGAAATAAGAAAAAGGGTATGTTATGTTTCTTGTTGTAAGAATAGTCACTGGAGACACACAAAGTTTTAATGTTAATGTCTCTGCATCACTACTCCCTGCATGCTAAAATAGGTTTGGAAATGCTTGAAAGGTTAAAGCTTTTGTAAATTATGAAACCAGACCATTTTGGAGCTATAAATCCTGCTCATCTGGGATAGTTGTTCTTGTGTAAAACCTCATGTTTTCTTGAGAGACTGAGCTGAATATTTATGCTTAGCACATCAAACACAAGGAAGGCACAGAGGTTCACTTGTCTGCAGTGGGTATTTAAGAGTTTACTGTTGATAATTAAATCTAGAAATTATAATTAGTCACTTATCCAAACTGGAGTGCCCAGTTTYTCCTCATTTACCTTTCCAGCACAGGACTGGTGTTAGCTCACTGATTGCCCTGGAGCAATGTCTTTGTAAATCCAACTTTTGTCTTTTATGATTTAATTATGACCTGGTGGCTCCCATGGCCCCTTTTTTTTGCCAGCACGGAAACTGCCTCAGACAGGGGCACCTTCTGGTACAGGAGCTGATAAGCCAAAACAGGAGACTTTGGAAAGCACCTGCCAACAGCCAACGCATTGGCCAAGCCCCCCAGACCTTGAGAAAAGGGCAAGGCTGACCCACCAGCAGAGGATGGCTTATGGTACCACAGACCGTGTGTGGAGCTGGGGTTCGGTCTCTTCACAGGTGACGTACCAGCGGCCGCGCTACGACCCACCCCATTCTTACAAAGGGAAATGAATGTGCCTTGTCCGGAGGGAAGCGAGGCTGAGGAAGGGGAGCGCAGAGGACCACGAGTGAGGCTGTGAGCCAGCAAACAAGCAAAGGAGGGGAACGAGCATCCTGACCAGCGACCGAGGAGGAGTTTGAGGATGGCCTCGGTGCCAGGCATGGTGAGAATACGGCTCGATGTCTTTGAGGAGTGCACGGATGGCTTTGGGTAGCTGCCGAAGCACAACCAATCGTGATCAGCAAGTTTGCCAGGAAAACATCTGATGAGGCAACCTTTCTGGGGTTTCGGACATGCAGAGGCAGAAGCACTGGTGCATTCTCAGGGCTGGTGCTTTGTGCTGCTGCAGCAATACCCCACAGCTGCAAATCCACCGGGCAGCCAGACGCGTTCCGGGGCCGTGTTGCGACGCTGCAGCAATGCCGCTGGCCGGCCAGTCCTAACACAGGAACCCAGAGTCAGGTGAAAAGTTAGAACAGCTAACAGAGGAGAAACCCACACGTATCAGGAAGACCTGGTTCTCAGTTCAGGCTGAAATACCCGAAAGAGGAAGAAAGGAGTCATAGCAAGCTCCGCACACCTCCCGGCACAGAGTGCCTGCTACGGGCTTGGAGGAGACCCGGCGAGGGGCCCGACCCCTCCAAGGTGCAGCTCAGCCCCGCCGAGGCCGGCTGTGCCCGCCGTGTTGCCGCTGCCCTCCCTTCCCCCCCGGGGCAGTGGTACAAAGCCGGTCCCCGCTGCCACCTGCATCTCTCCAGCTCCAGCTCCCACCCATCCATCTCCCGATGCCTCCAGCCGAGCTCCGCAGCCTCTCAGGAGGTGTCCGTACACGTACGACCCTTTTACCACGGCAGCACAGACCATCCACTGGTCACTCCAGCCCCACGCTTCCCGAAGCGATGGCAATGTCACAAATAAGCTGTTGTCCAGGCCTCTCCACTGCTATCTGAAATGCAATCCCACTTGCCGCATGCCTCACGATTCCTGTTTTCGTTTTCCAGGTTATGTCAACACCTTAACTCTCACAAAAGCAATTCTGTAGAAACCTTCTGCTTTCACCAAATACAGTTTTGTGTGTTTTTCATTTCTTCTTAAATAAACACCTTCCTCATATAGTGAAATAAAATCCAGAGAGAGAAAAAAGAAGAAAAAAACAAACAAAAAAAACCCCAGCCTTTCCACAAACACCTCCAACAACCAACAARTATTTGTGGCTCTTGTGACTCTGATAGGTCAGAGCAGAATGTATAGATTTATTGATTTGGTTGTTGCAGGGGGATTTGTAAACATTTTCTTGGCTCAGAGCAGGCTTTCAATGTCTCTCTTGATCTAACTGTTGCTTTCTAAAACAGAAACAAAACAATTCAAGGCTTTGTTTGGGAAGTTTAACGTGTCGTGTACCACCCTGGCCCTTCTGCCACTCCTGGACTTTCTGACTCACACGGTTTTGGAGGACGCAACAGCCCGTTTGTCCCTGTTTTCTGTTTCATGTCCTGCCYCTCATTTGCCTCAACATGAGCAGAATGCATACATGTAACAGCATCTGAACACCGAAAAAGTCACACCTACATCTCACCCTAAAAACAAATGCCTCCTTTCAAAATTGCATTCACCCACCTGCAGAATAAATTCTGCTCTTCTCTTCTCCCGAGCCCTCGTTTCTCTTTCACCTACAAGGCACAGTTTGGCAGCTGTTGACAGCACATCTTACTGTCATCCTGGTAGATAACACTGAACCGCGATGGAGTGCCCAGAGACTGACCCCAGGAAACACAAAAGAATATTTAATTCACAAGGGAATATTTAATACCAGTACCAGCGATGCAGCCAGTGTTGTACTGCAGAACACCAGCAATGAAGACTTTTATTGTTACTGCTGGGAACAGAAACTGTCTGTGCCAGGGATCATTGCTTCCCAACTGGGTCTCCTAAATATGACACAGAGCCACAGCCACTGCATCAACTTCAAAAATCCAGATGCAAAAGCCCTGCATTAGCCCATCTTTCTATTTTTGAGCTAGGAGACAAGGGATGGGGATGCAGAGTAGTTATCAAGCCATGCATCTAGGAGCCTCTTTACATGAGAAGTGCTCCAGCACTTTACCCCAGGCAAAACTGATCGAAGGACTTGCTGCCACAGGCAACTTTTCTTCATTTGCAGCAGAAACAAATAATAGTCTTGCACCACTTCTCACTCCTGCTCTGTAAACCTGGACTGACTATTTTCATGTCAAGAGAAATCCAGTCTTGTCACACCAAGATGGAGAATGAAGTCTCACACAACAGCTCTGAACAAGTTCGATTCCTCCTCCCTGTGTAAGATGAGTGGAGAAACATKTTCTCTGGAGGAAGGTGAAGGTTTGGCTGTGTGTGGGAAACCCAAACACCTGAACTGCTACGGGATCCCTGCTCAGCGGGAGCTGTCAGGCTGCCTCCACCTCCCCTCTCAGACGAGCATCCTAACATCACTAAAAATAGAAACTAGTGGTTAGGTTTTATACAAATAACAGCTGGAATAAGACATGGTTTAGATTCAGAATTTTAGATCTTCTAGAGGAGAGGAAATGGATTGAAAGGAACCTGTTTCCCCACAGCTAGGGTACCCTTGCAAAGCTGGTCCTCTTCTCCCAAGTGATTTAATTTTATAGCGTCTATAGCACGTGTCTTCTGCTATCACCTACTATATATATATATATATATAAAAATTTCTGTTCTCTTCCCATCACCACACAATAGGCATGAAGGGTTGCATTTTTTGCTTCTGTGTGCATTTGTATGAGTTAAACAATTCATTGCTTAAATTATTACAATTTTAGAGAAAACTTTTCTAAATTGAGATGCTGTTTTACTTAAACAATTTATGCATTATGAAATGGGAGAAGCAGGCTCAGCCATCATACCAACAGTAGCCGCAGATCTTGGTCCCCGAGGAGCCAATTCACGATTGCTATCACGCCGTGTTTTCACCAAGGAAACCCCCCCAGCTCTCGCAGTGTTACGCAAAGGCAGAACAGCAGAGAGGTATCGCTCCCTTGTGCGTCCAGCGCGGTGTCTGCAAATTTCACCGCCTGCCCATCTAGCATTTCTGTGTTTCTCGTGCATAATTTAATTAGCAGCGGGGGTCGAGCAGAGTGGAGGCCAGGCAGCAGCACGGGACCGATGTGAAGTGTGAAGCTTCGGAGAGGTGCGGCAGAGACTCCCTCAGCCTTGCAGCCCCCCTGGCTCCGCACACAGGGGTACCCCCCTTTGCCTTCAGCCAGGCTTCGTCTCCCTGCTCGCAACTCCGAGACACCAGTGAACAGCAGGAGCCTCCCTGCTCTTCCCAATCAATCAGTGCAATTAATTTGTAACTGAGGGAACGCGCAGGTCTGTCCCTGGTGAGCCACCCCCTCACCTAGTGACTCCCGTTAGCTTCCATCAGAGGTGACTATGGTGCCAACCTCACAGCTGGTGGTGACTGGAGTGGGGAGAGAGCCTCACTTCGTACGGGCGGTCGAAGAACTGGTCGTGCATTCTGCCTGCCCTATGGAGACCTCTGGCTCCACAAACAGCTGTTAAAAAGCAACCAAAGAAAAGGAAAAAAAAMTAGAGAAAATMAAAAATAAAACAAAYGCTGTATGGGAGCACAGGAGAAACAAGTACAGCTGTGACCTAAGGTCAGGGACACTTAATTGTACCTATTAACACAAAGACATAACCTTKGCCTCTTCCCTGCTCCTGTCTAGCTGTGTCTGAACACCCAAAGTTTTTCTTCATGTAATGAGCTCTGTCCACCATCTGTGTGTCTCATTCCTCAGCTCCRTCTTCTGAACGGTCTCCAGAAACTGTGATCAGCCTGAAGACCAGCTCAGTCTTTTTTGTCTGAGCTTAGATAAACATTGTCAGTGCTATCTCTGTAGCCACCGTTTCCCTCTCTGTCCTCCTACAGAGGATGCCGAGTGGATAAAGACACATCTGGCTGCTTTTGACCTTGCCAGGAGTGCAGGAGTGTGAGTGGTCCTTCATCCCGAATTTTGCGCCTTTCTTTTCCTCTAACCCCAGCAACGTTTAACTCAYGGGACAGACCCAAGACTCACTCAGCAACCAGCTCTTCCCAGGGCTGAGGACAGAGGTGAGTAGAAGAGGGCTGTCCTCCGCCTGGCAGAATTCCCTGCTCACCCCTCAAAGCATCCCGCACAAGCCAGCAGATTAGGGGTTCCTCTGCCCACAGCACCAGGAAAAGCAGACTCTCAGCTCTGAACTTACCCATCCTTTCCACCCCTGGTCCCAGGGGTGACGGTCTCCTGCTGAGGGAATGACAGAGCTGTCCACTTCCCTGCACACCCCCAGGTTGGTCCGGTGGGGCAGGAAGGTGGCAGCTACCAAAGCACCAGGGGCCAGATGATGTCCGGCGCAGAGCAGTGTAACCGACGGTGAGTGTGTGCTGGTGTAATGCCGGGGYGGGATAGAAACCGCGGCTGCCGGGAGCTCTTTCGATGGGGAGGCAGCCAGCAGCAGAGCTGGTATGAATCACTGCCAATTACCAGGGTATCTAAAATTACAAGAAACATCTACGCATAGTCTGAGGAATTACAAGCTAAGTACCAGGCAGTTTCCTCCCCGGTGCCAGCAAGCTACAGACATGAGTGGATTCGGTTTTATCCATTCCAAGCAAAAAATATTACGATTGCTCTCCTGGGTTGTCACAGCAAAAGCCTCGCCAGGCTGCGGCCACCGGCCTGTGGGCGGGAGCCAGAGGGATCTGTCACACAGCTCTTCCTCTGCCGTYGCTCCGTTTCTTTGGGCTGTTCTCGTGATCCTCCCTGGTACGATAAAAACGTCTTGTATGCGCGTCCAAGTGCCTTTCAGACCRTGTGTTTCTGGGGCTTGACGCAGATAGACTTCATTCCCCGACCTGGTGAACTTGTGTACAAACCTCGGCGGTAAGGAGCACAGTCACACCTTACGAGAAGTGCAGATGTTTTGTATTGGCGTTCACAGCTGCCTCMCTGGTGGCAGCACGGGGCCCATTTGCTAGGGAATTTCTACTTAGTATTCATAATAATTTGCCCCACCATCAAAAATAATTCCACATTAAAAAAAAACTCTTTTCCTGACATAAATTTGGGTAAATCAGAAAGTTTCAATCACATACCATGAACCGTGGACTAGGATGAAGAAGGCGAGTGCCYCACATCCTGCGCTGCTGAACGGTCACCCCTGCTCCTGGTCCTGGTTCTGCTCCCCCCGTGCCCCGGGCTCCTTTCCTCATCCCTCTTCTTACCAGGGTGAGCACCATGGGGGAGCGCAGGTTGTCCTATGTCCCTGACAAGCCCCGAGAGCTCCTGGGAGCAGAGGTCCGGCGGGGTGGGAGGTTTGGCTGTGGCCCCCCTGGGCTGGGCAGAGCGGTCCCAGCTCTGCTGTCCCGCGGAGAGCAGCCACCAGTGCCCCGGCACCGATCCCGGGCTCCTGCAAAGGCTTCCCAGGCACTCGCCTGGTTAAAAGTGGGTGGCGTTCCTGAGCTCACACATCTCCCGGAGCAGACATGCATTCAGCCATCGCCCGCTCATCCCTGGACGGGCATGGACGGGCATCTTGCTCTCCTCTTCACACAGAGGGAGTCTTGCCAAGCAGGCAGCGATGTGCCTCTCCAGCAGCTTTTCAGGAGAYGCTGCAGCACTGAGACCAAGCTCCCTGCTCTCCCACCCCTTCGCTGAGACCGTGGAGGCCAGCACCCGTCCCTGCCGGGCACCCCACAAAGCACAGTCCCACCGAAGAGCAGGGCACCCTGAGGGGGGTGGACGATGTCGCCCTGTTGCAGACGGCTGCACGAGGACCAGCGCCGCAGGGACCCGCTGCCCGGCGCATCGCCCTCGCTCCCGCGGCTCTCACCCGTGGCACACGGGGGACACAGCCAGCCCGGCACGGCCCCTGCCACCCAGCCCCCCCCGCCCCTCGGGGACCCCGGCCAGCCCCGCCTGCCCGAGGAGGCTCCTGCAGCACCCCGAAGGAGCACGCGAGAGTAATATTGTCAGCAGCTTCTTATTCAGCAGGCAGTGCTGGGYTTTGCAAGTCACGCAGGCAGCACGGCACCCTACACCCCGCTCAGGATAACCCCGCGGTGCTCGGGCAAGCAGCGGTTAACGGAGCAGAGGTGTGTGCGGCAGCTGGGATGGTGAAGAAATAGCCATCGGAAAGAAGCTTTGCTTGTGCTTTTCGTAGCATGCTAAAAATTACACCCATAGTACTAGTTTCTAGTAAGTCATACACTGACAGAAATGCTCTGAAATTTATTAAAAATAAGCCTATATGTTTTGGAATAGGTAAATTAATAGGAAAAATGCTGACCATGCCTCTCACTGCTTTACAGTTAAACATACACAYTCTTGTTAGAGCCAGCTAGGTTTTGCCACTACATCTGTATAGGGATAGTTACATAACTAAAACTTAACAAATCAACATCTTCGATGAAGGAAATGAGGAATCTTCATGAATTTAAAAACAAGTTATTAGATTTTCTGGCATCTGTAACTGTTTGGACCCCTTTACTGCAAACATGTGAGGAATGAATTTAMAAAAAGATTTGTAAAACAGCAAATGGAGCCAGAATATCCTGGGGGCTAGAGGCACCCTCAGAGCATCCCTGCCCGCACCCTCGGGTATTCGGGGGGAAAAGATCTCTTCTAGTCCTTGCACTATAGATTCAAAAATGTAAAACTCACTGWAAAGATTATCTGAGGAAAAAAAGAACCTGTGTAATAAAACTGCACCTCTCTGTCAAGGAGCAGAAAAACAATAATTTGACATACAAAATCGATTATACCATGGAAATAGCAAAGCTCATGAATGCAACGTTGTTAAAAAGTGTTTTCACATACTATGTGAAGTAGCTGTAAAAGCAGATTGTGAGTTTTTAGAAACATGAAATCTCAGCCAGTAGTAGGCAACAGCCAAGAAGTAGGAGCATTACCACTATCATCCCTAATTTAGGAAAACATTCTTGAAGAAATTGCTCCAGCCAAATGTGTGTAACATGTGGCTCCAATTTAAATCTCACCTAAACCAATATGTTGTAGGCAAGGCAGGATGGTGTTTGAGATCTTTGGTCTTAAAACTACTGAGCTTAAGTTTCTCTCAGTTTGGCAGCCACCTTTTGTAGCTTTTTAATGGGATGGTGTGAAGYGAAGGGTTCCTGTGCCTTTTGGGGCTCAGCTTTCTTTTCAGACCTCTTAGGGGCAGGGCGAGGGCTTCTGGCCCCAGTGCATCCTTCCAGCCTTACGGAGTGTTTCGCTCTCAAAAGCTTCTGTGCCACTGGAGTCCTCCAGCCCAACCCTGTGCATGTTGCACCATAGGAAACACCTGCCTTAGCTCAGGCTCTCGAACGGCTCATTCTGGCTTTCAACTCAAGCTCTGGCTTTGAGAACATCCAGCAGCTTTCAGATCTTCAGGACAAATTTAGATTTTTTCATGCTTTGTTATGGATATTGCCACATTGCAGAGCAATTAAAAACTAAACATCAGCAATATGGCAAAGATGAAAATACAGATGCTGTCTTGGGGACAGACAGTATTTCYCCACCATTCCAAGATGTTTTGCAACATCTCAGTCCTTCCCAATATTTGCTTCAGTGTCAGGGACAACAGGTCTGCGGGCTCCTCTCTGTCTGGATAATCCCATCTGCACATTCAGGCTGCAGGGCCCTCCCCTCATCTAACTGAGAACCGTGAATTGGAAGCAACAGAGGCCTGCTGAAAAATATGTGGTTCTTCCCATTCCCTACAATGGCCACGATGCAAGCTCCCCCCAGAACTGTCTGCGTTCCCACGGGTCTGCTCCAGCCTTGCAGAGAGGAAGGGAAGCACAGCGTGGTGTTTCTTCAGCTGGCATTCACCAGTGGGCAAGGGAGGGGTCAAGTGCCTGGCTGCTGCAGTTGATGCAGAATCATAGAATCATGGAATCATTAAGGTTGGAAAAGACCTCTAAGGTCATCAAGTCCAACCGTCGACCCAACACCACCATGCCCACTAAACCATGTCCCGAAAAAAAGAAACCTCTTTGCTGTTGCGGCGGCTGAAGGCTTCCCGTGTGYAACGTGCCCACCAGCCCTGTGCGGAGCAGCACCGGACAAGCACCAGCGAGAGCACGCGTGCTGCTGGCAGARGCAGAGCACGGGCAGCAAGCTCTGCAGTGCTCCACTGCTCGTGCACWGGTCCTGGAAACGTCCAGGACGTTCGCCCCGAGTGGCCCTGTTCAAAGGGGATGAACCAGAGTAACACCTCCAGCGAGCTCAGAGCTAAGGGCATGAATTGCACGTTTCCTACCTAGACTAYCTCAGCCCTCTTAACTGGCTACCTCCCACCCTCTCTTCACATCCCATAGCTGCTCGTGTCCCTTCATKTTGCTTTCAGATGGTAGCATTTCAGCGAGCATAAAGAGACACAAGTATTAATACSTTCATGTGGTCAAGGGAAATATTACAAAAGGCAGTAAAAGCATTACACGGCACAAAACTATTAGTGACAATTCATATTGACAATTGTGTATGAGAATCACACACATATGGAAATCAAAAAACTTWAAAACTCCACTAAAAACATGGTTTTGTTATGTCAGTCTTTCATACTCAGTTCTGCCTACCATTTTTGAGAAAAGTTGRTTTAAAAATACAGCATATGCATGTACCTCAAAAGAACTTAAAAATAAGGGCAGGAAGCAGGTTCTAAAGTGTTAATACCTATGAAGCTCTTTGCAACATAAAATTATTAATTTGTGCAATGACTGCATAATTAATACTTGGTCTCATCTCATTCTCTTTTAAATGTATTCCCACATTGCATAGAATTTGTCAGCTAATGAATTTAACAGTTTGATGTTGATGAATCACAATTTTGCCTATCAATATTAAAATATTGCCAGAGGTATGTTTTTCAGTTTGGGTCATGAAAGTTTAAATTGTAATACTGCCAAAAATGTAGACATCATGTTCTCCCAAGCCTCTGTGCAAAATGAGAAGAGTCCAAGTCTTGTTTTCAGACTTGGGGGTTTTGGACTATTTTTATTTGCTTTCTTCCATTCAAGCAATGACAWGAACATAAGGTATCTTGCAAAACTTCAGACTTATCAATAATAGCATCTGAAATGGAGAAATCTAGTTACTCAGGAAACCTCAAGTCAAAACTAGTTTGTTCCTTGGACGATGATTAATGTGGTAAGTGATACCAGATGGTAAATGCTTTGAGAAGCCTCTGCTCTCAAAAGAAGTGTTAATTACTTTCAAAGCCGCAGCAAAAGGATAACGGAGAAAGAAAGGTCCCAGCCCAGCGCCAAAGGGACACAAGAGYGAAGGGCACCTCGGCACATGGTCTCTGCCAGGAGCCTCGGCGAGGGACCCCGCGGGGCCGGGCGCTCCCGCCCAGCGCTCACCTCCCGGTAGGACCAGGGTCTCCGCGCTGGGTCTTCTGGGGCAGTGACGGCATCCACACCACCCCGCTTGCCTCCCACGTGCTACCCACGTACCACAAAAGCCATCTCCTGCCTCCAGAGGAGGAGGGTAACTGCCATTCTAAGACAGTCAATAAAACCTTTATGCTCTCTATGATAAAAGACAGAAAACACTGACCTAGTAAGACGTAAGTCACATACTTGTCCGTATTTTGGCATCACGATGTCTTTTAGGCACTCTGGTGGCTGGCAGTCTTGCGGTGTTCATAGCTCTGACTTTGGTGGCAGGCAGCACTTCTCCATTAAGCACATGCTTAATTGCTGGGCCAGGCTGGTGCTGTGRTGTTCTCCACGCAGCACCGTGGGCTTTGTGCTATGAGCAGTTTTCATCAAAGGGACTGTAAGAGGAGGAGACCGTATGGCTGCTAAAAATTATTTGATAGSCAAATACTTTGTTACGAGCTGAGCATTTCAGCAGGAGAAAGCAGAATAGGTTATACCCCTTTTAATAGCTTGGGAGACCACCGAGGSATCTTCTCACTCTCCATGGCAGAAACCACCTGAACCTTACCAGGACAGCCACTTGCGTGTGTAGTCATGCCCTGTATGGTTTTGCAGACCTAAACCAGAACCCAGCAGTAACACAGACCCAACAGTGCAGTGAGTTTTTCTGCACATCTGGGGAAACCACAGCCCCCCATCCCGTTTCTGGAGGCACAGCTGTGTCGCCTTGGCCGGCCTTCACTGCAAAACCATTGCTGGGCTGTCCAAGGGAGAGTGTGATAACTTCTGCTGTGAAGGTAAAAGCAAAAACAAAGACAGAAGTGAAATTCCCAAGTCATGGATAGTACCAAACAAGAGACACCAGTGTGAAAAGCCACAGCACCGCAGCGCGGGGGAGCAGGGCACACGTGCTCCGCAGGGCGAGACCAGCCGTGCAGGCAGCGGTGCCCAGCCGCAGGTGCCCCCCTGSCCCCYMSCCCGGCGGGGACCTGACCCGCAGCCGTCAGCACATCGCCACCCCCTGCCCTTCAATGCCAACAGCCCTGGCCGCCTCAGCACCACCCGCCTCTTTTCTTTATTGGCCAGTAAATACATTTCTTGCACACCTGCAAGTCATATAAGCCCATTTCCGAGTCTCTGCGAATGGTAAAAATGCCCAGGTAAAACCCAGACGAGGCACGGGGTTACAGATGAGAGCCCTTGGGAGGGGGGCTCGGGCGGCAGGASCCGGGGAGGAAGAGGTCTGAGCTGCAGGGCTCGGGGGTAACAAAGCCGGGGCTGCAGCCTGCTGAACCCCGACAGAGCCAGGCAGAGGGAAGGGGAGAGTTGAAAATGCCTGGGGAAGACTGACTCCCTGGGGAGCTCAGCCCAGGCTAAACTGGGAGATGGAGGGGTGCAATTAGCTAGTGATACCAGTGGCAAGAAAAAGGCGTCGGGTTTGCTGAGGTTCACCACTGCTTCAGCAGCCGCTGTCGGCACAGCCCTTGCTGAGGTGGTCGAAATTCAGCAAGATCAGCTGTCCCAAAGCCAGCAGGGCTTGTGGACCGATGCCCCATTTCATGGATTAAAGAGATAAAAAGCCACAAAAATTAAAAAGACAAGATTAAGGACATTCAAAGAGCAACATCACTGCCTTTCTGAAAAAAGCTGACTATGTTGGATGGAGGCTTCTCAGAGGTACAAAATGAACAGTCCAAAAATGATCACAAGGTAAAGCAGATTTGAATCTCCAAAGCAATGAGAAATTGCTGTTTCATTATGAATAGTCTCCAGGGGAAAAAAAAAATGCAACTGCATCATGAGGTACCACGAACAAAACAGCAGCAATAAACGTAAACTCACCGCAAGGCTCAGCAGTCCTCAGCGCCTGCGAGCTTTGGTTGCGATCACTGTCATGACACACAGCAGCAATGGCTGCTTTGTGAAGGGCAAATCAAGGRGGTCTTCAGGTCCGAACAGGAACACGACAGGATCTGATATTGATGACAAATGCAGATCTATCAGGTTGACAGCACACAATCCACAGAGGATCAGGAGGGCTCCTTGCAACTATTTAATTCAAGACAGTAAGTGAAGACTTATTTGGATTATTTTACCAGTAGAAGGAGTAAGTCTTAAAAGCGAGTCTGAGGAGAGGTCTGCTGCTTCTGTAATTTCACTGCTCAAAAGGTCACACTGCAGAAAAGTCACTTATTCTAAAAACACCTACAGAGGTGAGACTCTGGAGTGAGTGTGAAAGTAAAGTGGTTGTTAATGTACACTTAACCTCTACACCACTGAGAAGGTAATAACTGAGAGCAACTGCACCAACAGTAGTCTTGAAAAATGTTAATTCATCTCCACCAAATGTTAGTTAAATCTTGAACTGTTCCCATCAATGCCTTTGGGGACTGCAGTATTGGCCTAAAAGCTCTAACAGGAAAAGTTGCGTATGGAAAAAGGGTCAGCTCTTAAGTTTCACAAACCTTGTTCTCTTTCTTCCGCAATACAGTGAAAGACAGACAGCCCCTTGCTTGCACAGCACAATGTCCAGCAGAGTTGAAGCCCTTCAGCACTGGCAAGAATGGTGTTGTCTGACCTGCCATGATTTCCAGCCACCAGCCCAGCCCTGCACGAGGCTCAGCTGACCTGACTTCTACCAAGAAATGAGAAAGCAGTTGCCTCAGAGCGCAGTGAGGATTTCAATGTACTGATCTCTACAGCTCCCGTATATAAAGAAACACTGAAGACTCTGAGAAAAACCAAAGCCTGAAGGACATTTCAGTCCTGCATGCTAGCATTTGCATTACAGCCTGCTCCCACCACTTGGTGAGATATTTTGGAGCAGGTACTACAGCAGTCCTGGGCACTACTGACAGGAGCTGCCTGGAGAGCATCCCTAAGGGATTGTCAGACTGAAAAAGGAGGAGAAAATATACAACAGCGTCACGGGCAATGACGGTTTGCGCAAGCCTCCAACAAGGCTGCTGTTCTGCASTGATATCAACTGAAGTCATGCTCTGACTTCTTCCAAGGGAAGATCCAGTTCGCTGTTGGGATCAGCGTAATGCGATGGGAAAGTTGCACCTTCTGGACAAACTGTTACMTGGTAGGAAGAAATAGTGGCGGCCTCATTATTCTAGAGATGTCTTGTGGTACAGGGCASCCTTGCCAATAAAGACAGCATATGCTGCTTCCTCTAGCAGGGCAGGAGCTTTACTAAAGCCCTGGCTTTAAGATTTCTGGCCTCAGCAGAGCTAGGACCCTAGGCAGAGGGGGAATAGACTCTCAGCAGCTGCYCTGTGATAAAATTGATTTACTTCAGTACACATTGCCAGCTACATGGTCCACAGCTGGTGCTGAGGGTCTGCACTGCAAGAGCTGGTGGCCTGCCGCGACCTGCATTATGTTCCTGACGCCGTGTCCCTGCCAGCCGTCAGGGATGGGCTGGACCATTCCCAAACTCTGGCTGCAGTGCCCCTTCCACCCTCCGGCCCCCACAACCACGGGCGACGGGGGAGCACAGACCCAGCCCGCTGCACCACGTGGCACAGGGAGGGCACAGCACAGAGCGAACCCCCCGGGCCTTGGTCCTCTGCGCCGCTGAAGCCACCTACCACCTGCCCCATTACCTACCACCTGCCCCATTACCTACCACCCACCCCATTACCTACCATCTACCACCATTACCTACCACCCACCCCATTACCTACCACCCACCCCATTACCTACCACCTGCCCCATTACCTACCACCTACCACCATTACCTACCACCCGCCCCATTACCTACCACCTGCCCCATTACCTACCACCTACCCCATTACCTACCACCTGCCCCATTACCTACCACCTACCCCATTACCTACCACCTGCCCCATTACCTACCACCCACCCCATTACCTACCACCCACCCCATTACCTACCACCTACCACCATTACAAGCTGTGCGGCGCGGGGGGCGGCCCCGGCTGCAGCGCCGCCGGCACCAGTCCAGCCCTCCCCGCTCCCCCCGGCACGCCTGGCCTTGCCGACTGCCAAGAGCTTGCGATTTGTGACCAACAAGCCGCTGCTTCGCTAGCGTCACTGGGGTCTGCGCGGGCTGGCTGCTGTCAGGAGTGTCGCGTACCCGGTTCCCYCTGCAAAGCCAGCTCTGCAGCAGGGACTTCAGCGGTAGGAACTGGTACATCTGTAAGTGCTCAACCGGGCTAACMCCAGCAAACCGTTTTCAGAAGGATTAAGGGTCTTTTTAACTTACTCTATGGAGAATTTCAAGCCTTGACATTTTACCCCTAAGGATATACTAATTCCTATAAAACTTCATATAAATCTCTCAGATTGATTTAGTAGTGAGTATTCAATTTTTACCTACTTCAGGGATTACCTTTCACTGAAACCATTACCAACATACATGGTAGTGGCTAGATTCTTCAGCTACATTGAGGAAAACGTTGTACCAAGTACTGACTGTGYTTAGGAAAAGACCATTTCTACCCCAAACGGCTCACCATCTAAATACATCAGATAGGTGACAATGTATGTGACATACATATGTGTAGGTCACATACAATGTGACATACCAGCTTGTATTTAATATATTGACTTGAAAGATTATATATTAACTAATCCCTTCAAATATCTGACCTTGTTCAATAGCACTYTATGAAATAATTTTAATCAATAGGAACCTAATACAAACTGCGACCATGCATAACCAAAAGCAGAAGTAGTTTTGTAACGTGCAAAACTATCAGACCTGTCATAAGGCAGCCATGAAGACAGGGAAATAGCTACACTGAGCTGAGATATTAAAGGCAGAGCTGAAGAAGTTTACAAAGAGGAAAACAGGAACGTCATTAGGGAAATAGTGTTGGAATTATTGGGGCATGATGTCTCCTGAGAACGAAGGACTAACTGCCTAGTATCACCACTCTTCACGTGAGATCCCCCATCTTCTGAAGCACTAGGGTTTCAGCTCTGGATTTCTCACTTGCTATCAGATACACTGCACCTACAATTAATCCACTAGCCTAATTTATCATACAAGAAAGTTTGCCAATGAGTAACGAATGAACAGTTTGTCCTACTGTGCATTTCAGCCATCTTTCAAAGAGATTATCAATAATAATGTTATTGATCACTAAACACAAGGAAAGAGGGAAACAGTAAGAAGTCAAAATACAGATTTCTCTACCAGCATTTGAGTCACAACAGCTCTGAACCCACTAAAAYGAAGCCACCTCCCATCTATACGCCGCACTGAGCGCAGTCACTGCTCACCAGGATCCTATGGGAAATAACCCTGACGGGGGCGAGGAGCAAAGTCCCCCTCAGCCTCAGAGATGCATCTGCTATGACCCAACCCACCCACCAGCTCTTAGCTATTTAGAGAGACATCCAATTTTGACGTAGAGACTTCAAGTAATAGAGAGCCTGCCTTACCCCGGGGTGAGCCGCAGTTCTGGTTAATCACAGTCAGTTGTCAGGACCTGTGTCTTACGTCTAGTCTGAGTTTGTCAGGTTTTAGCTTTCACTGACTGGCTTTTGCTAGACTTCATTTCTGCTAGATAAAAAGAGCTGTTGAAAGACGTTTATATTTCTAGCTGCCAGCTCCACAAACTCCAAGGCTCTGACAATTGAGCCAAGTTTCTTCCTGGGGATGGGGGAAGCATGAGCTCCAAATAATAGACTTCACATGCTAAACTTAATCTTCAGTGACACCTGTGCAAACAAAATGCCTTCAAAGGCATTGCTAAAATATAATTGACTGGCCATGCAAGCAAAAACAACTGAAGATGCAGAAGGAGACGACTCAGCCCATCGCTCCGGCTGCACGGGGTCTGCAGCAGCAGCAGTTAAAAAAAGCGCAGACAGGTTTTTTGTCACTCGGACATCAGGGAACTGCTCACAGAAAAAGAATGTCTCTCCGAAAAGTGTCCTTTTAGCATGTTAGTGCATCCATTTCCCCCACCAAGAGGCGATCCACGGCYGCCGAGGACACGAGACCAGCCCTGTGCGGTTGCACCCGAATGCRACGGCCCCGTGGGACGGTGCAGTAGTGGCCGCCCCCTGCAGAAGGCGAGGGGACAGGGCACAGGACAGCGTGGGATTCCCCAGACCCCCACCCAGTTTGGCCCTGGCAGCTGGAAGGCAAACCACGCTGGCCTCCCCAGCGAGCCTCCGCCGGTGCCCCAGGAGGAAAGAGCTCCTGCCCCGGGGCCGCTCGCTGTGCACCCGCAGCATCACCCAGCAGACCCGGCTTCTCTCCGACACTGTGATTTCCAGGTACTCATGCAGAAAAGTGCAGTGTAGCCCATTATTTTGTGTTTGTGCCTCTGTGAAATGCTCTGTTCAACTGACAAATTGACCAGAAAAACAAGCAAGGCACTTCCCACCCTCCCCATGCCTTTGAGTGCCAGCTCGCTCTGTGCACCGAGGTCTCCTGCAGCAGGGAGAGGAGATCCTTTGAACAGGGAGTGAAGTGTTACCATACCTAGAAGAAATCTTAATCGGATGTAAGAAAAGATTTTGTATATTCAGTGTAAAGGAGACTAAGCCACTTAGAAAAGGATCAAACAAATCCTCTGATGTGGGCCAGTATCATTTGATCAGCACTTGGTGTCTTCAAATTGAGAAGMGATTTTTTTCCTTTAGTTTGAGAAGGAGATGCTCCAGTTAAACTGCAGGTTTGGAGCCTATTGTGCCTGCTTATGTAAGTGGGAGAGTATTATCCCCACTGCAGAAATTACTAGCCTCGCATGCAAAACCTATCCACACAAACAAACAACTCGTGGTTTAAAATACAGAGCTGGGGGATGCACTGCAGCCTGTGAATGAAGGAAAGGCTGGCTTCATCAGGCTCAGGACCTGGGAAATGGGGCAGTGTTCCCTCCTTTTCCTCACACCTTTTGCCACTCRGGCCAGGGAGCGGCAGTTCTGCTTYCAGGAAGACCCGCGGGTCTGCAGCTGGCGAGGGCACGGGCCCTTCAGCCCCCGAAGCCCCCCACAGCACGCTGCAGCCAGCGCTGGAGCACCCCCTCCCCAGCCTGGGGTGCAAAGGCACAGCTCTTGAGCTGAGCAATAAGAGCACTGCATGCCTGTCGCCCTTGAAAAGGTGGGATCCCCAGTTCTGTGATTTGCCRTGACAGGAGCCATCCCTCGCCGCGTCTCTTTCAGCACCCAGCACCACGGCCCCTGTGCAGAGCTGGGYGCTCTCAGCACCCAGCGCTTGCAAACGCAGCAGGAGGCATGCAGCATTCCCTAAAGGAGCTGGAGCTCTGGCCGAGGCTTCTGCTCCCTGGCTCAGCAGCTCAGCTTTGCTTCACTGGAGATGGTTTTTTGAGAAGCCTTAAGCTCTAACCACCATTGCTAGTTACAAGGCTCAACAATCCTGGCGGAGATGGAAATCATCAGCACAGGAGCCAGAAAACTCCTGTGCAAGTTTTGCCGTTGTGACGGTAGCTGTCCTGTGCCCGTGCCCTTGTCAGGGGATGGGCCGCGTCTCCCTGCCCGACGAGCAGCGCAGGGGTGCGCAGGGGTGCRCAGGGGTGCACAGGGGTGCACAGGAGCACGCCGGCTGCCCTGGAGCAGCCCAGGGGTGGCCGAGGGAGGTGCTGAGCCGGTCCCCGAGCACAGGGCTGCCGCACTGACACCAGGAGCACCGGCACGGCACGCCGCGCAGAACCGACGCGGGACCACCCAGCCCAGGAGAATTGCACCTGCCCCCCCGGGAGCAAGGAGAGCCAGTGGGTCTTCCAAGGTCAGGAATTCAGCCAAAAAGCAGTAGAAATAGTAAAATGCTAGAATAGAGCTGAGGATGTTCAAGCCTGTAGGACGGAAACTTGGCACTGCCAAAGAACAAGCCCCTGACAATTCCCCTCTTGTGTCAATGAGTGCAGGTGAACTGCACTTAGAGAATAAAAGAAGAGAAGAAGCACTTCTCTGCATACGCAGAAGTAAATGCACCAACTGACCTAGAGGTATTTTTCAGTAGACACTCTCTCTTCTGCACACTGACAGTAGATACCACAGAAAATTTCATTAAGACCTGCCTTCCTGCCCACATACACTTCCCATCTGCACACCCAGAAGAAGGCTCGCAGAGCTCAGGTTATTAATTTATTTTCACATACGCTGAGCTTGCAGCCTGGCAATTCACCAAAGYATTTGTTTCACGAATGCCCTGATCCCTCCCAGGAGCCAGGCCCTCTCCAGCCTCAGAAGTCAGCTTTCTAGGTGGCCTAAGAGCAAGCAGGTACTTATAAATTCCTATACAAGCATAAGGCGTTATTTTGGAATAAGCAAGCCTCACCACTGTCTCCTGACATACCTTATACAGGAACACAAGCAAGACCTGAAAAACTGATGGGAGGGGTGGTAGGTGGAAAAGGTCAGMTGGACCCAGTTTTATAGCAGGGCTTTGTGGTTGGTAATTGCTGGGTCAGTAGATGTGGGTTRGCTGGTTAACTCGCCTGTCAGCAGTCTGGCACTCTCCTTAGTGGCCGAGGGTGCACTTGCAGGGTACTGGAAGCAGTTCTGGGTGAGGCTGATCCTTCTGGAGGATGTGCTCCCCCAGAAACCCTTCCTCTTGCAAGGCATCAGCCCCACACCGCCGAGCCCGGGGCAGGACGGTGCCCAGAAGCGATGGACTCGTGGTGCTAAGGAGCTTAGGTGTCTGTCGCACGACCCTGATTTTGCGAGAACGTATTTTCGGTGTTGCGGCAGCATCTGCACTGCASCGTGGCCAGTGTCGAGAGCAACGGTGCCCACTCCACAGGGGCCCTGCGCGCCGGCCGCGGGGGCCCACCGGCGGGCTCCAGGGCAGCTGCAGTGGGTCTGCAGGCAGCTCAGAGAGCCGCTGCGGTGCGAGCCTTTAGCCAAGCCCGGGCACAGCAGCCGYGCAGAGGCAGGGCCCCGCGCGTGGCCGCGGCAGCGTGAGCACGGACACGGCAGCGCCCGTTCCTCTCCTGGCCGCGGTGCCGCCTGCCCCCCCAGCCCCATCCGTGCTTCCCAGCCTTCTGCAGCCGGCGGTGCAGAGCCCTCTTTGCCCGCCAGAAGCCTCGGTAACAGACAAAACATTTCTTGGTTACGGCCTTCCACAGAGCACGGCTTTGTGCTGCTATCGGGTAATGAAACTCCATTTGCATTCATAYCTGAGGTTTGAATTCATACTTCCATTGCAATCTATTTTTAGGACTTGGAACTTTTAAAATTTTATAGTTAAATGGTAAAGTCAGTATTCATATACATATATATTTCCACATGCAGCACATGTGGAAATACAGGGGAAAAGCATGTTCTGCCTGCAAAATGTTCTGATTAAAAAATTTGGGGAAAAAAAAGTGATGGTAAAGTGCCATTACTGTTTCTGATTATAGGTGGGAATGGGAAACCCAGGGAAATGAAGTTTGTTCAAGGAATCTAGTGCTCTGCCCGCCTCAGATCCCAAAACAAGGTTTCCCCTGCATCCTGGACTCTAGTCTTAAAATCTCACAGTGTTTCCTGCATCCTGCACTCTAGTCTTAAAATCTCACAGTGTTTGCTACAGGGCTCAGCAGCTGGGCCGAGCCCTGAGGTTTCCCTGTGACTTACCTGCACCATTACTGCGTTAAAAAATTTATTTATTTTCTTGTTACAAAGATTCATGAGAGTAAAACTCATAACAAGGTCAGTGGAGAAAAATATTTCTCCTTTCCTCTCTGTTCCTCAGCCCCATTTGTGCATTCCAGCTTTCGGAGCATCGCTCTTCCCTTCGCTCCCCAGTAAAGACGTGGTTTAGGGTGAGAGGTAGCCGAGCGCCCGAGCTCGGCTCCGCAGGAGGATGCGTTGCGGGGGACCGGCAGCGAGCGTCGGTGGGCACAGCGCGGCCGGGAGCCGGGAGTTTTGTCCTCTGAACAAGCGTCCCTGCAGAAATGACCTGCCAGAGCCATTTTCTGCATCRGCCCCGCTTTCCTTGCGTTGATGTTTCTGAGGCTTCGCGGTCCCCTCGGATCGGCTCCGCTTCAGCTGACGACGACAGGCCCTCGGTGCCGCGGCTGTGCGGAGCAGCGCGGCCCCTCTCCCCCTTCGGCGGGTGCGCGGTGGGGGCTGCGGCAGCGCCGCGTCCCCGTCCCCGTCCCGGCGCCGAGCAGCCGTGCGGCAGGCGCGTCTCGCCATCACCCATCCCGGGGAGCTGCTTGCAGGGCCAGCGCAGCGGGACGGCTCCCGGGGCAGGGATGAAGCCAGCGGGGCAGAGCCGGCGAGGCGCTGCGGGGCTGTTCGGCCGCCCCCCCCACCGCCCACGGGACGGCCACACAGCCGGCCCCGGCGCTGGGCCAGGTGCCCCTTCCCACGGCAAAGGCAGGCGCTGCCTGGGGCGGGTTCGCAGGAGCCTTCATAACGGGAGGAACGAGGCTCAGCAGAGATTTCCTCCCCTGTCCGTGCAATACCCGGTGCCAAGATCCCAATAAATTAGCTAATTTTTAAGAAACACTCTGGCTTGTGTGTCTGTGCAACACAGCCGATACGCTGTGCCATTATGGTAATAGATTCATAGTTTTTCCAAGAGAGAGAGAAAGGAAAACACTTTTCTGTATATACACTTTAAATGCAAGCTGCAACTTCAGACCAGCACTCTGGGATCTCCTCTGCTGAAACGTTTATATAAAAAGCCATCCAACACCCAACTTTCTCCAAAACGCATTCACTGAGGAGAGTGCCTCATTTAAGTACCAGTTGGAGACCAAATTCCTGCATACAGATAAACCAAGCTCAGATGCTACTGCTTTATAATGACACTGCATTAGGCACAGGTGATTTTCTTTTATTTCCTTTTTTTTTTTTAATGGACAGTCTGGCATGCTATCTCTTCCTACTAATCTGAAAAACAAAGAAATTGAGCCTTCCCTTCACTTACAGGAATGTTAAAGTCACAATTTTCCCAACATTACTCTGGTATGAACCTACCAAATGGCCTTAGCATCGAGGCATAGGGCTGGTCTTGCCAAAACTGGGCAGATATCTTTTCAGTCGCTGCGGTTTGTTATTCTTTCATCTGTCCTTTAGCTAATACACTTCTGAAAATTAGCAAAGCTTCTTTTAAATTATCACTGAAAATAAATTATTTTTGCTTGGTCTATTTTCCATATGCCCACAGGCACCCACAGGGCAACGTCTGTTCCGTGTACTTTAACTTCACTGTGATGTTTCTAACACCCCTTCAAAGCCCCTCCAGCGTACGCCGGAGTTTCCTTCCCCACAGGGGCCAGAGGCCCCGCRCCACGGAAGCGATGGAAAGGCGCAGAGTGGCTGCGAGCACCAGCCTTTTCCTTGGGGATGCTCTCCATGGGGATGCAGCTCCCCRTCCCCACGGCCACAGTCCTGCACCCCGATGGCACCCGCGATGGCACGCGCAAGGCCACCGCCGCCAGCGGGGACCCGCCAGCCCTCCACCCCGCGCCGATTTACCAGCCTCAGCCTCCCTCCGTTTCGGATGAGCTGCGCTGATGGGGACCGCCGAAGGGGGGATGTCAGCCCCATTAGGCACCCAGGCAGGGCGCAGCCCACGCCTCTCCTTCGGAGGGACGCTCAGGTTTTTCGCCCGGCATTAGAAGAATCACAGTGATACCAACCGTCGAGCTGCCGCTGCGTCCCACGGCCCGTTCAGAGCACGCGCTGCGCTGCGCATGGGTCGGTACGTGTATAAAGGACAATTGCCAGGATCATGCTTTTTTTGTAATCTCATGTCAGCTTGTGTAGCATCATTTCTAGATAATGGTAACAAGTCTCAGCCATTGCCTATCACTTCTCAGTGCAATTAATGCGTCTCTCCTGTGGCGTTAGCCAGTTAATAGGAATACATCCGCTGTCAGCTGCGGCACGACCCCTGCTCAGCACACACTGGGGTGCTCAGGGCGCCTGCAGCCCTCACCCCCCAGCCTGCTCCCCTCACCCCCCAGCCTGCTCCCCTCACCCCCCAGCCTGCTCCTGCCCCGGCTCCGAGGCAGCTCTGGGCGTCACAGGGCACCTCGAACAGCTCGCACCAGAGACTCTCCTGAGCTGAGACAAGACCTACCTATTCAAATGACACCCCAAAAAAAATAAAAGGGTAAGAGAGGTGGGGAGGGGACGTTGCTCCRTCGCGGGGGGCCCCGGGGGAGCAGGCGGCCCGCAGAGCACAGCGGGGCACCCCGCTCCTGCCCTCACATGCTGGGGGACGGGACCTGCTCCCGCCTGGGGCTCRGGCTGGGGTGGCCGTTCCTGGTGGCCCTCAACCCCTCTGCAGTGGGYTGGGAGCACTGCCGGGAGGAGGGCAGTCACCTGAAGGGACGGCACGGACCCTGCAGCACCCAGGCTGCGCCCGGGCGAGCAGCGACTGCCGCCCCGCTGCGCGGGGACAGCCACCCTCGTGCCAGGCAGGCAGCGGCGAGCCCTGCAGCCGCCAGCACCCAGGTCTATAGGAGCGCTCGCAGCTGACCCACGCCAGGGCATCGGCAGCCCCGAGCTCTGCGTGGGTGTCACCCTGCCGCTCGCAGCACAACACCTACGGCACGGAGCGCGAGGCCCTTACAACCACGCACGTCACTAACAAAACCACTTCAGCACAGGCGCTCTCTCCTCGTGCTAATAGCAACGAGACATTGGCACAAAATGTACAAAAGCAATGCCAGGCATCTGAATTAAGTGCAGYCAAGTTATTTATTATTCTTTCAACCAAACTGCAAAATTTCAAATGAATTTAGACACAACTTCAGCTTCAATTTCTGCAAAACAGATGTCCTGCGTGCCAGGGCAAAGACACCTGAAGATGAACAGGCGTGCTCGGGGGGCAGGGGCCAGGGGCTCGCCTCTGCAGCTAAGTGCAGTTCTGGAAGTGCAGAATAAAGCTGGTTTAAGATTTTGGCTCCCTAGTCAGGGAGCAGCTATTTGCAAGAAACCAGCATTTTGCCCAAGCTGGGATGTAGATTTGGCTGGSCGAGTACTCTGCTCTTTCAGTGACCTAAGGTGGATGAAGGCACCTGAAGTTGAAGTAAATTCCTTTTCGGTTCAAAAGTGAGATCCTCCAAGTCACCAGCCGCTACTTTCAGTGGCACCAGACCCGCCCCCCCCCCACTAACGCTTAAGCATGGTCTTGGCATACCCTGAGAGAGCTGCATTTTCTCCCCGTCACTTTACTCCCTGTCCCGGTCACCAAATAGCCGCACCACGCAAGCAGTCCCCCCCAGCCCCCCTCAGAGCAGGTCTGAGGGAGAACAGGTCCCCCCAGGCCCTACCGTAAATTTATTAATTCTCACTCTTTTCTTAGGACCAGAACTCTGCTGTTTCTCAGATCCCACCGTGTTTGACTCACCGTGCCATCTTTCACGCTCTTGACAGATACGAATGGCACAGATCAGTATGCCAGTTTGGTGCATTCTGATYACAGGTTTTACATCAATATATGTGGAAGGTTTTAAAGAATTTGCAAAACAGCCGTTCTGTGGCTGTGTCTGTTCCTTACGTGTACTCTGCTTTGCATCTGCTCTCCTATCAAAAAACCTTCAACAAAACAGGGTARAAGAAAACTTCAAATGACAAGATTACTTTCCTAAGCTCTTAGTCTTTACGTAAGTTAASATAAATCAGATAGTGAGAATGATTATTCATACCCTTAAAATATGCTGTTCTTTAAATCCTTTCTTCACTGAAATGCCAACAAGACGACGAAAAAAAAAAAAAAAACATTTCAAAGAAGAGATATGCCCCCCGTAGGAAGCACGGCTGTCACACCAACCTCTGCAAATTTCATTTTCTGTTTATGTATTCCATGTTTGTATACAATCATGTAAATGCAATTACTTTCACATGTTTGCAAAATAATCCTRGTGAATGGATTGTAAATTATGAACCAAAGCTGCTGTGGACTGAAGATAATTGCCCTTCGAAAGGACGCTGGTCCTGCCCTCGGCCGAGCAGCGCGCCCGGTCCCTGCAGGGCTCGGTCCCTTCCTGCCACTGTTCAACCTCACCAGCTCCAAACATTAATCCAGCGACTAAGAAATACGGAGTTACTTTTCTACCAAGAGAAGTTCAGAAGACAAGTCCCACTCCAGGCAGATGACACAGTAATGATAATTATTGCCTTACATTAGCAGAAACAAAGGAGGAATGCCAAGATATTAAACACAGCACTCTGCAATAAGAAATTCTGGCAGGTTATTGCCATTGAATGGTCACTTTCCCTGTCTAAAAATCTCGGTCAGTTCAAACAACAGCAGAGAGTTTTCTCTATAATGAATTCAAGGACAATTAGCTGGAATCATCCAGTGAAACCTAAGATACCTCAGAGGAAGTGTTATGGCTTGCCATAAAAATATATACACTTCATTTGTTATACTCAAARTCTTGTTACGGGCAAAAGGGAGCGTGCACCTGAGGTGCCAGGAAATTATTGCTAGTCTAATTAACATTTTACCAGCCTAATCAAAATATGAGAAGCAGTTATTATTAGTCCAGTTACAACAGCACTAACACACTCCAAATTATCTAATCATTATTTAAAAATTCATTAAAAGTACAGCTAAAGCCTTTATAGGTAAATTCCCTGGTGTTTCTGCAAGGGGAGCTCCCCAGCGCTGGGGCTCTGCTCCCGCTGGGACCCACAGGGACCCCGGGCTGCTGGCACCCGCCTGCGCCCGTGCTGGTCCCCATCACGGTTTCATTCACTACAGGGTCACAGATGGCTCACGCCAACCAGCACGTCTCCTCGTTGGCACTAGCAAGTAATTAACAAAAAGCGGTTAATCTACAGCCAAAACAAACTCGGGCAACAGGCGCCCATCCAGCGGGCACCGCTGCCCCGGTGCAAACCCGCTGACAGCATCCCGCACCACGCAAAGCCGGCGCAGGGCTTGGGACCGCCTGGTCGGTACAGAGCTCACAGCGCTTGTTTAGCAATAGCAAAATTAAAATGAATGCGATATTGGTTAGTGAATTAGGTGAGGAGAAACATCAAGAAAAGCTGCGCCGTTACAAAATGCTCGGGAAGGATACCCAGGGGAGGAGGCGGGCGGTACCCCGCGGGCCATGGCTGGAGGTGCCAGCCGGCCCAGCGCCGCGCACACCACCTCCGTCCCGCTTTTGCTGGGAACGGAGAAGCGACCGTGTGCGGACGTTCGTCCCGTGGGACGCTGCCCGAGCAGCCGGCGCCGAGGGCGGACGCCTCCCACCTCCCCACCGGGTCCGCTGCYCCGGTCACCCTCGGCAGGCAGCAGCGGCAGCTCCAGGGGCACAGCCCGCCCGGGGGTCTGGGCCGCTCCCCCCGCCGAAGCCCCTGGAAGGAGCTCAGCCCCCCCGACACAGACAGCGGCGTGCGGGAGGCTCCGACGGAACGGGAGAACAAGGGAACGCCGGCGTGGCAGCGGGACAGGCATCAGCCAGCATCCTGCCCTCCGGGGTTTATTTACCGGGAACGGTGTATAATGTTCAGAACAACTAGCCAGGCGGTGTTAGACGAGTAAACGGGAGTTCAGAAAGCTTCTCACACTGGCACTTTGTGCTACAATGTTGTATCTTACATCTAAGCTAATTGTTGGACTAATTAGGAGTTTTCTTTGATTTAGAAATCTTTTAAATGTAATGTATTCATAGTTCTGGCCCAACTGTTTTGGCAGCAGCATTTCAAAGAACATACTGCGTGCAAACTGGCTTGTTGCATCCGAAGCAAAGCCYTCAGAGCCGCCCGGAGGAACCCGCTCGGACCTCGGCTCCAGCTACAAGCTCGGCTCTGGGCTACCCGCAAACTCAGACACAGGGTATCAATTTAAATTTTCTCTTTTAAGAAATTCATACAGTCTAGTACCATTGATATCAAAGCAACTGGATGTAAATTTGATATTCAGTATGTATTTTCTTGTTCAAAATAACTCCAAAGGGATGACTAAATTACTTTTCATTCCAGCTTGGATTTATGACTTTCTCAAACATCACATGGATGCATTTGCCTGCCTCTGCTTTTTTTTCACCTCTTCAAGGTCAGGAAACATTTTTAGTCCAAGTTTACTCATAAACAGCCAGGGACACAGCATTTTTAGTATTTTACAACAAAATATCTGTAATAAACATCAYGACTGTTGAAAGTTTCTGAACAGAACTAAAAGTAAAATATTGAGGTACTCCACCACGATCTGTTTCCAGGCCAGAATGACCTTTCATCCAAGGTCCATGCAAGGTCTCGGACCAGTCAATAACCCGGATGACTGCTGCAGCCCAGCCGAGAGCAGCCAGGCGCTATCTTTCACATGGCATCGTGACCCGAGGGATGCACCAGCTGCCCCCCCGCGCTCGCCCGGYCCGGCCTCGGGACCACATGGCAACCGCAGCACACGATTTACTCCTTGGACTCGAATGCAGCAGGAAAAGATGAGCCTGTRCAGAATAACAGGTCCAGCAGTGCGGTGACCTTGCTTGTTCCCTTCGTTAGAAGTAAGCTGGTACCTTCCTCTCCTGGTTTTGGCTGGGRTRGAATTAATTTTCTTTCTAGTAGTTGGTATAGTGCTATGTTTTGGATTTAGTRTAAGAAGAATGTTGATAACACACTAATGTTTTTAGTTGTTGCTAGGTAGTCTACRTCCCAAGGACTTTTCAGCTCACGTGCTCTGTGAGGTGCACAAGAAGCTGGGAGGGAGCACAGCCGGGACAGCTAGGCCAGCTGGCCAATGGGGTATTCCATACCATATGATGTCATGCTCAGCATATAAGGCTGGGGGAAGAAGAAGGAAGTGGGGGACGTTCGGGGTGATGGCGTTTGTCTTCCCAAGTAACCATTACGCATGATGGAGCCCTGCTGTCCTGGGGATGGCTGAACACCTGCCTGTCCATGGGGAGTAGTGAAGGAATTCCTTGTTTTGCTTTGCTTGCGTGCGCGGCTTTTGCTTTCCCGATTAAACTGTCTTTATCTCAACCCATGAGTTTTCTCACTTTTACCCTTCCAATTCTCTCCCCCATCCCACCCGGGGGAGAGTGAGCGAGCRGCTGTGTGGTGCTTAGTTGCCAGCTGGGGTTAAACCACGACACTTCCCCAAAAATGATAAAGAGGAGCTAGTGGAAAGTCAGCTCGTCTCCAGACAGGCTGGATTTGGGGGACGTGACAGTACTGCAGACAAGTGGGGAGCACAAGTCCCCACATAATTCCTTGCTGAGGCTCACATGGGTAAAGCGTTTAACATAACCAGGCAAGCGCAAYTGCACCTTCCTTCGAGTCGCAGCCGTTTGGCTCCGAGTGCTCCCTGCCCGCAGGTCCCGGGGTGCTCGCTGCAGTCCGGCTCCGCCGGMGGCACCAGCTCCCGCCCGGGGCTCRCTGCTGATACACATCCACTCGCTGGCACTCCAGTTCCCACCTTAGGGGTCYGCAGAGACTGCACGTGACGCTAAAAGTACAGATGACAAATTCAACGCCCGGAGTGTTTTGTCTCTCCCATCCATCACCATTTTTGCCAAGTTTGAGTCTCCTATCACCAGAAGAGGTGCTGGGGGAACATCTCACTTTAGCTTAGTGAAGCCACTGAAGGCAAAAGCCCACACATGAAAAAGCATTTCAGTGATGACTTATTTTCTTAACACATTTTGATGGGAAAAATGTATTTGCARTGACTTTGGTATCAGTGAGAACAACAGTGGGAAACGTAAGAGAATTGAAGAGTTTCCAGTCAGCAGAGGGACTGGGAAAAAAAGCATGTTCTTTCAAAAAAAAAAAAAAAAAAACACCACACACACCAAAAAAACCTACAAATGAGCTGGTTATCCCACTTTTGAAATAACTGAGACCACTGTCAGGGGAAGGCTCCAAGTACCCTTGCTAAAATACACAAACTACTTCTCATGTAAATCTCCCTTTTTCACTGCCTCATTGATTCTGAATAGAGTGTAAAGATGAATAATGCTAAGATAAATTCAAAGCAGAGGAAGATACACCAAGTAGGAAAAACTAAACAACCTTTTGGGGAGGAAAAAAAAAATAAGATGAGATGAAAAAGAGAGCTCTTAAAGGCAGCAAGTTATTTTTTCACATCAAATAGTTAACATTCACCATAGAGATAATCTGGAAAAGCAGAAAGAAACAACAGTTCCTCCTACTTACTCTATTATTTCTTAAATATTTTTATTGCTTCAGACACAGGCTGGGGGAAAATGGAAAGAGGCTTGATATGAATAACCACAGCATGAACCGTAGCCTATTTAATGGCAGCTATTAGTAAGAAGGGACCAAAGGAGAAACCTGGTCCTTGGTCCACAGGTTGTTGGCACGGCACGGGCCAGGCAGCCCCCAGCTTCAGACGAGCAGCAGGTTAATGCTCAGAGGTGGGGGGGGGGGGGGGGGGGGGGGGGGCTCCCCCATCACCTCCTCCCTCCCTCGGCGAAGGGCAGCCCTGCCCAGGGCCACGCTCCAAGGATGCTCCAAGGCAGCGATCCGGCACGGCTGGGCCTCGTCCTCACCCAGTACACCCAGCCAGGCACCCTGCACTTCTCCGGCTGGATTTCAGCGGGGTAACAGGAGCGGGGGAGACAGCTCCCCCTTCACAGCCCTCCCATCCTTTCCTTGGACACTGCCAGGCCATCAGGTGGCTCTCGGTGTTTTGCTGTGCTCCAAAGCATCTAGCTGCTCAGCAGCATGCAAATGAAGCAGTATCCCACACCTCTGGTGGAAGAAAGATAATGAAGATTTAATGTAAAARCATACTATTAAAGTGTTGCAGATTTCCCCTCCCCCACGCGCCTTTTTTTTTTTTTTCTTTAAAGCATCAGCATGTGCTTGGAAACTGGAATGCATTTGCCTGGGTCAGAGGTGGACTGGATTTTACTATTTCACCATGCAAGGATGGAATCTACCAGAAAAAAACCCTCCTTACTCCATTCCTAGTTGCTCCACATAAAAGAATTACCAACATACAACCCTCTACAAATCAGCTCTGCTCAATTCTCTTTTTAAATGACCTTGATTTTTTTTTTTTTAAAGGAATCACAGGGATTTGGGTTTTCAGAAAGACCTCTCCATCCCAGCCACCTGAGCCGTGTGTGCTGGGTAGACAGAAGGCCCTAACGGCTCCGATCCCGGGGCTGGGGGAGCCCAAGCAGGGCAAGGTTGCTGCTGGAGCTGGACCACGATTCCCGCAGGCTGGAGAGACAAGCCATTTGGGATTCTTCTTAACRAACTGGCTGAGGGGAGAGAGGAAGGGAGCTTGTTAAAATAGAAATCCTGGGCAACTTCATTGTGAAATCTGTTGAGCGAGAGAAAACCATCATGATTGAGCACCCACTCAGTATTCACCACTGCCTTCATGTACTCAGCTTCACAGTGGCCAGCGCCGCTGCGAATGGTAATAAGTATTTTATCATAAGTGACAGTCGCTGACTGTTGTTTCACGCCACAAATACACTTTATATAAAGCAGAAGGAAAATGCCTGAAGAATTGCAAATGCCTTTTGATAAGATCCCCACAAGAGCCTATTAAGGACACTTGGTTTTGCTCCGCAGTTGTTACTGACATACAGCCAAGCGGGGAGAAGGACTGACGTGACTGTGCAGGAGACACATCCCCGGCTCGACAGCGGTGGGAGGACAGACAGAGCTCGGCGAGTGGAGGCGGCTTCCCAGGGCGGTACCTAAACACACGGGCAAGTGAAACGAGGAGCTACCGCGCTTGCACAGCCCAGTGGGGTTCTGCCGGGCCAGAGGAAACCTCCTCCGTCCGGCGGGATAAACCCCGGAGCCCAGGAGCCTTCCACCTGGAGAAGTCACACGAGGTGGAAGCCAGCTGCGTGGTGACCATGATTATTCTCACAGAGTTCAACAGCGGAGCATCACAGGCACCCACCCTACTGTCAGCACTGTTTAATTACGTTTAAAAAGGGGCCCCAAGACTCATGCCCAGTCTGTGTAATGTTTCCTGCGATGGTTTCCTTACGTTTGTAGTCACTGTCAGCATCTTCCAAACCAGCCCAGGGTGACACGTTGTAGCTGGAATAGTGAAAGGCGACAAAGGAAAGCCTTTTTAACCAAAGTGTGTGTCCTGTGCAAGCTCAGTAACACGATCATTTGGTAGTGGGGTCTCTTGTTTTACTGCTCCATAAGTGCCTACCTGCGCACATTTGTCTTCTGAAGACAAAACCACCATTCTCTTAGCAGCTGAACTCCTCCTTTCCATCCATTCCTTCAAAAGGGATTGCTAGTGTGATTTAAGACTCTTTTCCCCTAGATCCACCTCAAGGAAACTTTGTAGGTGGCCCACTGGGACAAGAGGCATCATCCACTGACTTGCTCCTCATTTTGCATACTGGGCAAAATAGCTACTTAAAAGCATCAAAGGCAAATGCAATGGGTTCATGAAAAGAGAAAAGAGTCCCTCAGTTCATTTGGTTTCCTTCCAAAATTAGAAGTTTTCTGTTTAGAGGGAAGTACTTTTTCTCGTCACCGATTGACAGAATCGCAGGAAACGGCCCCAGAGCCCCCGACGAGCCCCCTGCCCAAGCAGGACCRGTGCCGCCCCTGCCAGAGGCGTCTGCCCTGAGGAGCCTCGCGAAGCCCTGACAGTCCTCCAGAGTGAGCTGCCCCCGGCCCCCAGCCCCACCACCTCGGGCAGGCCCCAGCTCTCTCCTCTGGGCCACCTGCTCTGCAAACCCGTGATGCGTTTCCCTCTCCCTCAGAGACACCGAGCAGATTATTCCTTTCCTCTTTCAATCACCATCCCCCTTCTTCCTTAAAACACATTTGAAGACTATTAACATATTTGATAGCCTTCAGTCCCAAATGGCACTTCTTGGTTTATATTCAATCAAAAAATGAAGTCACCTGCTCTTTCCTGAGAGACCGTTTTTACAGATGGCTAACCGTGCCATCCCTGGACCCCCAGCCTGCCTGCCTGCCTCCTCTTACAGAGGGAGGCAGAGGTGGACCTACAGCCCAAGGAGAAGTCCCTACAGTCCTCCGGGGAGCAGAGGCAAGCCTGCCCATCTCGCAAGACCAAAGCCTCCACGGTCTGTGCCCTGCAGAGAGACCCCGCAGCAGCCCTGCCCCCCGCGGTGCTGCCCACCCTCGTCCCCCCAGCCCGTGCAATGCAGCCCCCGCAGCACTCCWGGACTCTGCTCCTTTCTTCAGGTCCGCAGCCTTGTCCGGACGCAGCCGTGCTGTCCGCGATCAGCCCAAGCCCTCTCGCTCCCAGCTCAAAACAGGCTGCGTTCACCAGCCACAGCACGCAACCCCCAGAAATCTGGCAGCCCTTTTCTCTACCAGGACAAACCCGGCGCCCAGTCAGGCTCACGGGCCAGGGCTTTGCACACACTCTTGCTCATGACAGCTCGGGGTTGGGGCGGGGGTCCTTCTTTTGGGGACAGAGAGCAGAAGTACCCATCTCCAGACAGCCCTGGCTGTGATTGCCCACCCAACACCGGGAGTGAAACCGGGATACCGACTCCCGCAGGCAGCGAGGGCAGCCGGCCGGGCACGCAGCAGGCGCTGCAAACCCGGGTCCTGCCAGAAGCTGGGAAGGCTAGCCCCCGACGGAGCCTCCCCCCCGCGAGCAGGGGGCTGTGTTTTGCCAGCCGTGTCTGTCGGCACTCCAGGAACGTGGCAGCAACAAAACCCACATGTTCCTCCAGCACAAAAATACCGCTGCGTGGGCTGAGCCGCGCGAACGCTCCTTCCGCACCAGCATCCTCACCGTCACGACAGGCAGGCGAGACGTAAAAATAGCACTCGCCATCTCCCGCTGCCTCTCCCCAGGCAGAGAGCTCGGTCTGCCGGAGGGTGACGTGTGCCGGGGCCGAGCGGCCGACCCGGCGCTGGGAGAGGAGGAACGCCGGCCCTCCTGCCCCTCTGCTCCCGGMGAGGCCGGGCTGCGGGCAGGCAGCRGGGACCAGCGCCCTGAGGGCAGCTGAGCTCTGCTTGACATCGGTGGAGACAAAGCCAAGTATTTAATGTCATCATAGGAAACCAGCTAATCTCTGAACTGCAGGTATTGGCTGAAAAAGCAAAACAGAATAGAAAGGGGGGACTGTATTCCGAAAGGCTTCAAAACTGGCATTTCATTTCTGTTCCGAGGCTGAACCCTGAGCCTGTCTAAAACAAGTTTGTGTTACAGCAGCAAGACAGAGTCCAAAGAACAAGGAAAAGGTGAAGGAAAACCCTTTACCTAAGCATGCATACACAACCCTCTGTGCACCGTCTGCAAGTCTCTGCTGCGCCATCCTATTCCGCTTTGACCCACACRGTGTTTAGGGCAATGCTCCAATGCATTCAGACACTTTTTTCCTCATCACAAGGAACTGTTGCGATACACGTGGGCCGTGGTGGGGAAACGCAGCGTGCAGGTAGGAGCCGTTGCCGGCAGCGCCGCCGGCCCAGGCACCGCGGGCYGGCCAGGGCAGGAGGGGCCAGGGCCAGTCGCTCTGGGCCAGGCGGCAAAGGCAACGCCTCCGCCAGCTCCCTCGGGCTGGAACTGCCTCTCCCCGGCGCCGAGAGCCCAAGGCGAGTGGCCAGAGCCTTTCCTGCCATCTGCCCAGGGCCTGTTCCCCTGGCCTCCCCCGGCTCCCCGGCACGGCGCTTATCGTGACGCTTAGCACAGAGTTTGGTATYGGTCACACTGAGTGGAAGGTGACCCTCATAGACCCGTTTGCAGCACAAGCCCTTTCCTGGCAGAGGTGCAGAGGCAAGAGCCTGCCCCAGCTCTGACCTCCCTCAAAGGGTGAGGACTGCACCATGCAAATGTTCAGCASAGAGCATTTCATAAACTCCATCTGCCACCACGCAACAGCAGCTTCTGCTGTTGTTTATTTAGAAGAGGGGCGAGGAAGAAAATATTTAGCAGCTGGATGGGTTTTCATGGAGCAACCACAGAAAGAGCAGAGCAGAACAAAGCGCGTGACTTACCCAGCACAAGCGAGTAAGATGCACAGAGCGTGCCAGGGCCAACGGCAGCCCGAGGGGACCTGCCTGCATCTCCCATGCCGAACAGAAGGTCAGGGTTTGCTACCGTGTGGGCAGAGGAACGGAAGCCTCAGAGTCGGTGTGCTACACAAAACCCCAGGTCAGCTGCTGCGCCCCTGGAGAGGAGATGTCCACATGCAGGCTTGCTGTTGCCGTTTCCTTCAGCCCCATCCCTGGTAGCCTGCCCAAACAGCACACCTTGCTGGGTGTTGAGCACACGGGTAGGATCCCTGTATGAGCCCCCGCACACGTGTGCATCCATTGCCTGAGCCTCAGACCAGTTCAGACCACAGGGAGCCCAGCAGCTCCCCCCAGCACTCCCCACACCCGGGCAGGGTGCGGAGCCCCACAGCCCGGCACCAGGCGCCCAGGAGGTGCCCCGCGGTCACGCTTGCGGCTGGGGGCAGAAAGCCCCAGCGTGAGAGTGCCCATCCGTCTGACAGGAGGGCTACTAAAAAAAAGAAAGAAGTAGGTAGGATCAAATGCTGGCTTTCCTCCGGCTTCCAGCAGCCGAGGGACCTCCAGCGATGAAGAGCGTGCCGGGAGCTCTGCATTGAGCATTGGCAGCGCACTGACTGACCGAGCCGCGGGGTGCGAGCCCTTGGGCTCTGCCTGGCTCACCCAGCACCCGGGAATCTGGTTTCAGGGGAGCTATGGAAGTACGATTTCACAGAGCTAGAGAAACGAGCCACATTGCCACATGCCCCACGCTCCCTCCTTCGGGGTCGCGCAGCCCTCCTCATACACCGGTGCTACAACAGGTTAAGTAGAYGCAGTGTGTACTCATCCTTTTGCAGTCATTAGTTCATAAGCAGAAAAAGCACACTTGTCTGGCAGGCCCAGCTAAAGGTTGCATTAGTTTTTGTGATCTACAGATTTGTATTTTAGACAAGTATGGAATAAATATACATTTATCTTAGTTTCAAAAGGTCACATGATTTTGTTAATCTAGGAAGAACAATTAACCTGTAGCTGCATTTATGTGGTAATTTTGAATATAAACAGGTAGTGTAAGCAGTTTAACAGCAGGAGCCCTCACAYGACACTAGCAGAGCCAACCGCGCTTTTCCCGGCGGCACCGGGCAGCAGCACTCCCTCCAGCTGCGGCTCTGCCACGACGCTTTGCACTGATCCTTCACCATGCCACAGCAGCAGTGTGGAAATTGCGTTCTTCYGCGAGGTTACTTCTGAATGTTTCCGTTTACCAAGTCCTCTTTCTATGATACCAAGTATCATAAAATTTATAGAGGATTTCCTTGTGTTCCGAGGCCCTTAGGGATGAAGCTAGCAGGCATGACCCCACAGCTGAACCGCACCAAAACCAGCGTGCCCTTGCTGCAGAAGAAAAGCCTCCACTCTTCACCTGCATCACATTTTAGATCTTATTTTAGCACCTACATTTCAGGTCCCTGACCAGCTAGGGCTGGAAAGGGACTGATGATCTGCCATTAACTACAGCAACAGGAACACCACCTTTGCAACCAGCAGCAACCAGTGATGAACTGGGAGGTCTCCTCCGAGACACTGCCTGTCCCACCATCCTCCTCTGCACTGGTCAAGCCAGACTTTGCCTTAGGGATAGCATGCACAGAGCTGCTGTTAATTATTGCACTGCAGCCCCAGGCTCCTCCTCTGCCACAGCCCAGCAGCGATGTGCTGGGGTTGTGCACACCCCGCAGATCCAGGCACCGTGCTCAACGCCAGCACACAGGAGCGGGTTTCTCCACGCAGCCTCCCCCAGCACCCTCTCATGTACTGTAAACCAAAAGTCCCAGTTTTTACAGCAGGCAGCCTGAACCAAGGGGCTGGTGCTTGACCTTTGCTGGGGCAGCACTATCTGTGTCTCCTCTAACTGCTGCATTTAACCTGTCATTTAATAGTTAAATTCCTGTTTCCTACATCTAAAGCACTCAGTAACATGTTGTTCTACAGTGCCATTTGACAGCAATTTTGCCTAATTGCCGACAGGCTGGGGAGGGGAGAATAGGACAGCACACCCAAGCCGCTGGAAATTCAGAGAGCAGGGCAGGCGCTTACACCTCCGCAGAGCCGGAGCACGCCGGGCCAGCGTGCCCGTGCCCCTCGGGCGAAGCTGGTGCACGATTAATAATGCTGCCTCTATTTCCAAACGAGAAACAGATTCAGCTCTTCTATATTGCAGGGATTTTTTAAGTTCAGTTTATTGCAGCCTGTCAAAAATGTTATTTGCAATTTGTACCCTGCTGTATCACTTTGAAGTATAACCTGCATCTTCACATACAAGCTRGACTAGTTATTTGTTCATTTAATGGTAGGGAGTAATAGGGACAGGAAAGATACTTGTGCAATACATTTATCTACCACATCAGAAAAAAATATACAAATATATTTCAACCSTGTTCAAAATGCAGCGTTGTTATTCAACAGTTACAGACAAAAGTTTATCCAGCACAAGTAACAGGAACTACAACGCAGCACATTCTAAAATAGCAGTCTTCACAGTTGTGCTTTATAGCACGATTATTCTCCAGAGATGACTAATTGTGGTGTCAGATATATTCACTATTTCATGACTTCAAAAGCTTCACCGCACGCAGCTGGCAAGGCACTGCGGAGCRTACGAGCACCAAGCCGAGAGCACCCAGGGACTGTCACCGCACCGAGAGCCGCAGGGTTCCTYCAGCTGCCTGCCCTCCTCTACTTTTTTGAATGTATTTTATGAACTGCTGTGCGAGGACTGTCAGGTCAATCTGAACCCCAGGTTAGATTTTATAAAGAAAGAAGCTTTCTCAGTAAGCTACGACTATATTTTTTTTTTTACTTCAAGAATGTTTACTGTAATTACAAAATAAATGTTCTTTTAAGTGCCAGCTTTCCACCTATCTGTTGTAACTGGTTTCAACCTGACAAAAACGCTAGACACACATATTTGATTTTAAATTTTCTCTGGTTTCRGTGAACTGCACCACAAACAACATACTTGTAGGGAAAGATCTTTCCTCTGCAGGGGATGCAAAGGCTGCAGGAAGCACACCAGCGGTGAGCACGGAGCGCTGCTCACCCGGAGAAGCTGTGTGGGCAGCCTGCCCCCCCCGGGGGCCAAACCTTCCGAGAAGCAAGCCACGGACTGCACTTGGTTTTGCAGCTACAGTTGGATGCAGCCCACATTCGGGGTGCGAGAGGAGTGATCCGACACAGGAGCTGATCCCTCCAGGCCAGTGCCCAGAGATGCGCTTGCCAGGCTGGGCCCCTTCTCACACCATCCCAGGGAGCCCACTGCCCGCAGACCCCCCAGCACTGCCACCCTCCACACCCTCCCGAATGCAAAAGCAGTAAGAAATCAGAGAAAGTAAAAAAACAACAAAGACACAGGAGAACAATCCCTCACCCCYCTCTTTTAAAGGTCTTTTCCAACCTTAATGATTCTATGATTTTATAGCCAAGGAGACAAAAACGCAGCAGGCTGTTTGCTTGGCTGGGGGAAGCACTAGATGTCAGGAGTCCTGCATTCCTAGAACWGAATACCACCCAGAAACAAAAGCTCAACAGCCTTAGACCATCCCATCAAACGAGGGAGCTGAGCCCACCTAGTCTGAGGGTAAAGCCCAGACAGACAGAGGTGTTGCTCTTGCACAGCACAGTTTTTTTGTGAAGCATCTGAAACAGCCACTAACAGAGCCAGGAGCCCTGATGCCCGTGCAAGAAACCACGCTGCCATGGATCTTCGGCTTCCTGCAATCTATTAACATACAAAAATCCAGAAGTYTTGTGAGCTTCTGTGTGGAAAACCAAAGCTATTGGCAGCAGATCTGCTTTTGAACATTGCCTTTGGCAGAGCTCTCAGCCCTGCAGGGCTGCACAAGCCACCTCCTGGGGGGGTCCAGCTCGCTGAGCTGCGGGGCACGAGTCACCGACATGCCAGGGACCCCCTAAGCCAGGGCAGAGCCCCCCAGCACCCGCAGGGCCAGGGCTCCRCTAGCACCGAAACACGGGGAAGCACGAGGCCGCTGGCAGGAGAGGGCAGGACTGCCGCCCCGGGCAACACGGGGTTGCAGAGCYGGCTCCCGGACACGCGTGCTGGCGGGACCGGTGGCAGCCGTGCTCGCCGCGCTGGGCTCGGGGGTTACAGAGCAGGTGGAAAGAAACCATTCACAAAAACCCACCCAAAGTGCCAACACTGACCTGCATGTGCTGGTACAAGTCAGAGCCACCCTCCGGCTTCGGGGCTGCTTTCCTTCCTCCGGCACAGGCAGCACTTGTGCAGGGCTCTCGCCGGAGGGAGAGGCTGTCCAGGACATGCTCTGSGACGGCATCTCCTCCTCTTTATAACTTGCCCTTTCATCCCAGCRAAGCAGACAAACTTCTCTCACGTGCATCAGGCTGCTCCTGGGAAGCCTCTGTAGGTTAACCCAGTGCTGCTCCCGGCCCAGTTTCACAAATAAAATCAAATACAGCCCCTTCACCCCACCCCTCTTCATCATTTCCCTCCCCAGCCCCAGCTGGGCCCCTTTTATACCAGGTGCTGGCGGGCTGGTCTGCAGGCTGGGAGGGCGGAGAGCTGTTTTCTGTCGCCCTGGGCTCTCCAGCTGCAGCAGCACCGCTCGTCAGCTGGCGTTGGGCTTCACCGCCCGTGTGAAGCCCTGGGAGAAAACACAAGTGTGCGTTTGGTATGTTGGAGATGCTTTTGACGCAGCACGCGCTTGCCCTTGCAGGGGGTCAGCCAGCATCCCACGCCTGCTCTGGGAGGGGATGTCACCCTCTCTGCCGAGATCCGCGGGGGCCGCGGAGACGCCGTGTCACGGCAGGGGAGCAGGGGGGCGGAGAGGGGCACCCGCGTCTCCCGCAGACTGCATGAACCGAGACGACGACAGTCACCAAGTCAGGGGTGACAGAGCTGGTGGCACGACTGTTTCCTGGSACGACTGTTTCCTGGGAYGACTTGACTTCTTCGGAAGTGAACCAAACCAGCATAACTGTTACCTTTGGCCAAGACCACCCCCTTGGTCCTGCGCTAACTCACAGAAACACAGGACTGCCCAGGAGGGACGGGACCCCCAGGGCTCTCTGCCCCAGTCCCTGCTCAGGGCAGGGTCAGAATTGGGCTCAGACCAGGTTGCTCAGGGCTTTGCCCCGTGGGCTCTCCACGGACAGAGACCCCACAGGCTTTCCCCCCAGCTCCGCTGCCCGTGGGGAAAGGTTTCTCCCCACRTCCAGCCCGAACCCCTGGGCCAGCAGCTGGCGAGGCCGTACAGGACCACACAAGTCCTACCTCTCCCCTGCCTTTCCCCCAGAGGCCGGGCACAAAATGCTAATACACAAAAACCTGTTTATCTCACTAACATTCAGGAAAGGTTCGGTCCTAGCAGTGAATTACCCACTGCCACCACATTTGTCTAAGACAGTGACAGGAGATCAGTCCAGACACAGATTAGATTCCATGTATTTTAAAATTCAATAGGGTTTTAGGACTTTAAAGGTCAGACAATTTTTTAGGGATGAATACTCCTAAATAATGAAGATGAATATTAGACCACTTAGAAAAGAATGAATGTTTAAGAGCTGTATAATTACTGCCATTCAGAAGCATGAGCACAGATGCAGCAGTGGATATTGCAACCTGAAATAATTCCAAAGGACTACATTATTTCCAGCATARCTGGAGAAAGGGGTTGCCATGTCATTAATCAACAGTGACATGTCTGCATCAAGGCAGGTGACAGCAGCATGTTGATGTCCTCCTTATCTCACACATTTTTTACTGTCTTGTAGCCAGGGCAGGTCTCTTAGGAGCCTGTTTGACAGGCTTGTGTCAGCACTGAACCAGTCCACGTCAGATTTCATGTATACAAAATAATTTATGGAGAAAGCTAGTGGGAAACGTGGTAACTTAAAAGGTGGCCTACAATTCAAAGATTRAAGTTTTTTCCCACTGGCCTCAGAACTCCCAGTGTATCTCGGCTGGGTGGGAACTGGCGGGTGCACTCACCACCTCTGTGCAGGTCCCTTTGCAGCCCCCAGACACACCGACAGCTCAGAGCTCTCGCCCTGGACCCCAAGCCCATGGAGGTGGAGCTGCAGCCAAGCGGTGGGACCCCTCCGAGGAAGGCACCTTCTCGGGTGTTTGCAGCTTCCTTGTGCTGTTAGGAAGGTCCGTGCCACCTCTCCTAAAACGTGCTGTCGCAGGCTGAGAAGGGTGAGCCCGACTGGGAAGCTTTTCGATCCCCCGAGCCSTCACCTTAGTGCCCCTGAAGGGAGCTTGCCCTTTGCTGGAGTTTCTGGTGCGGTCTCTCCTGGGCGGCATSCGTGTATCACGGGTACAGAGGCTCGGGGACACGTTCTGCTCCGGCGGACTAACGGGGAGTTAGGATGATCTCACATCATCCTTCTGGGGGCTCTGACTCACCCCCTGACATTTCTGRTTGCACTCATGGTACGTGAGACCTGGCAGGGACTGGCTGGAAAAGCAGACACCAGAGAGGGGCTGTTGGCAGGCTGGAAAGGGGGGTGCGCTGCCGGGACGGGGCTCTGGTCAGCACCAGCCGTGTGGCACGGGAATGCGTGGCTGGGCCTTCTGCTCCTTGATAACCGACGCTTCGTCACTAACACTTGCCTCCAGTGCCAAACCAGCGCRCAGGGAGGTGTCAATTCGTGGGCAGCGGCTGCAATGAGCTCGCGAACGCGTGSCCCCAGCGCGGTGCCCTGCTGCAGCTCGCCCGGGGAGGCACAGGGCTCCGTGAGCCCTTCCCAGCCGGCGCTCCGCGCAGAGCACCCCGAGCCCCCCGGAGACCCCYGCTCAGCGGCCGGCAGCCTCCTCTGGGACACCGGCCTGAGCTGCCAGAGGTGCGAGGAAAAAGGCAGGACAAATTCATGAGCACTTATCCCTGTGTCTTCTGGGCTTTATCCCCAATTCTGGCAATCTTTTTCTGTTTTTTTTTTTCTTCACCCTAGAATCGCTGAAATACTTCTTTAATAGATTAAAACTGTGTTTTGACCTCTTGGTTTCAATCTTCATCAGTACAGGTAAAGGAGTTACTCGTGTCTGGCATCAGTAAGCTCTAGCTATGGTTTTGCTGAAACAGCTTTTCTTGGAAGCACCAGTTCCAGTGAGACTGCAGCATTGGGAACATACCAGTTARGTTACCGGGAATCATTTCCACATTCCCATACTGTTCACCCACTTGGTCAAATAACATTTTCTAAATATTTTCAGACCTGTACTCATCACTGAGGTTAAGAGGCAGTTTCCCTTTCCTTCCTCTTACCTCGGTCGGGTTTGGGGACGCAGGCTGTTGCTCACTCCCCACAGGCAGGACCAAGAGCGATGGGTGCTGATTCCAAGGGAGATGGCAGCAGACGGCTGGTATTTTAGTAGAGGGACTGAAGGCAGTTCCTTGCTTTGATTTCCCAGCACACCCAGTCATTCTTACTGTGTCTTTGCTGACAGATAACAGTCGGACACATTTTCACGGGCAAGGAAGGCTGATACTGCACATGCTGTGGAGGAAAAGCATCTTCATTGCTCTCAACCCTGTCCCGCAAGCCTGTTGCTGCATAGGTTCTTCTGGGACATAGTTGTGATTGGTATTTCTCTTGTCCTGGGACAGTCTAATGTGTTTGCTTTCCCCACCTGAGTGAGCCTGGTATCCTAGGGCAGAGTCCTAAGAGATGAATATGTAATGTAATAGATGTCGTAAAAGAAAAACGCCCGAGATGATGAGCAAGTCGCAGTGCACAGCGGGGTGCCAGACCCAGCCTGGCGCTGAGCAGCGGCCCCTTCCGCGGGGCCGTCTGGGAGGAACGGAYACGGAGCCACAGGCGACCACAGCCSACGCAAACCCTCCCCCTGACTCGTAACTGCGGTGGCAGTGACACCGTGCAGATTTTGCCCTGGTGTGCAATACCCCGACTATCAGAGTGACAAAAGAGGAGCTGGGGGGGAGCAGGAGATGGAACAGGAATAATTACAAGAGGGATGGAGGGAGTAAGGGAAACCAGCTGAACAAGAGCAGGTATGACACACACTACAGGTATGCTAGTAAGAAAAACACCTAGGGGTGAAAAAAAGTTATCATCTGTGTTATGAGGGAGTATCAGCAAAAAAGACATGGCATGAGCAGGCAACAAATAGAAACGTCTGATGGACATCTTGGAAAGATCCCTCAGGAGGACTTGCAGAGAAGAGAGATCTAACTAGGCTTTGAGCAGGGCCTGGTTCATTTAGGGGCAAGATTATGTGACGCTGTTCCCTGCAATTGGAAAGGAGGGGACTGAATGTCTCCAGCCACCATTTCTAGTCCTCCTGATTCCCACTGTCAGACTGTTTCTGTATTCAATTCCCATCCTTTTAATTTCCACTAAGCTTTTTGGATGAAGATGAAATTCTTCTCTCTCACTGTGTCCATCTTGTGCAGCTGGGAGAGGTGTCATCAGCCCGTACAAAGACGCTGTATCCTGCGACTGATAGTCGGCAGTAGTCTGGCACACRCAGACCCCATCCAAGGTGTCGAAAGGGTGCTGGGGGGCTGACAGCATGCTCAGCAGCTGCCTGGGTCCTTCTGTGGCCCACRGGCAGCGTGTGGTCTCCTGGGGTCTTCCTGGGGGACCCCCGTGGGCAAGGAGCACCAGCAGCTCTGGCAGCAGTGGCTGTCCTGGGGCCCTCCTGGACCACGTTACCACCTCGTCTTCTCTCCCGCTGGCTTTCAGTGAGGAGTTGTCAGAGTTGACGCTGGAGAGCAGCCCTGGACCAATGTATAAGCAGAAATGTGCCACTCAGCCGTCACYACCAAACTCTCACATCAGGCTCCGAGTCTCCGGTGGGCTCTGACAGGAGGGAAGGAAATAGGAGAGGCAGCAAGAAACGGGGCCAGGGCAGCCTTTTCGTGTCCCATTTAAGTTTAAGCCCACCAGGAGATGTTACACCTCACACCAAGGCCAAGCCTGTCTGCAGCCCCCAACTGGAGGAGCACTGAAAGGGGAGCGTGCTTGCACGTGTCCAGGGAGCCCATTAAACATGGTCGTAGACCAAGCTAGGAGAAATGACTAACAACTGCAAAAGGAAACAACCACAAAGGAAATCCTGTTTCCGAAATGGCCAGTGAYGATGCTTCAGGAAATCAAGTGGTGAAAAACCTTACCCCGTGCAGGGACAAYGGGCAGGGCTGCCACACAAGCCAGCCCACGGCCAAGACTTCCTAGTGGCAAGCTGGGTCGTGCTGAGGCATCTCGGTTCCTGGGGCTGGGGGATCTCAGGAGGTGAGCTAGTCCCACACTGAAGCAGGAGATGCAAGGGGCACTGTCACACATCATGATGCACAGCRGCTGTAGGTGGTCTGCAGAGATGCGCGGAGAGCAAGCGGCGTGAGATCCTGTAAAATGAACTCTCTGAATCGGTAAGGGCAGGAGGATGYTTACCTGCATCGCAGTGAGTAGGACTCAGCGCGTTCTTTGGCTATTTTCTTTCCACACACAYGCTAAACAGACAACAGCCACTGGCACTGGACACGTGAACAAAATGGACAGTTTTTCAGATTTCCATGAAAGTGCCTCTGGAAATGCCGCAGCTGGGGTAGCAATCAGGAGGCTGGCTTGCAGCGCGCACAGCTCCTGCATGGTGCACATCCCCTGCCCAAATGGAAACATCCCGGAGGAGCCGACTCCATACTGCCCCAGGACCCGGCCATCCTAGGGTGGATGGACAACCTGGCAGTGTAGCCTGGAAGTGCTTCCGTAGTCTCATAAAGTTTCCAGGAGATTAAAAGCAAACAAAGCGCTCTCTGAAGCGCAGTGCGAGGGCACTCCTGCAATCCTCACTGCTGGGGCAGCGGGAAAGGGAACCCCAGGCACAGCAGCCAAAGGCCCAGCTTCGCCGTGCAGCAATAGTCATCATTGGTAACTCGTTCGCAATTCAWGGCGGCCGAGTAAGACTGAAGCCCTCACTGCAGGCCTTCGGTTGCAGTAAGAAYGCGGTAAGGCAATTGCTTCCTGCCAGGAGCAGAGAGGAGGAGGAAAAATGCCTGGGGTTACAGTTTGGGGCCAATATTGAATGACATTTGCATTAGACATGGAAAATGGAGATTCAAATCCCCACTGCAAACCTAGTCAAATCTGGTTTCCCACTTCCCAGGAACCGATCTTCTACAGGGTGCTCTAGGGTTTAATTGGTCTCTGAATAGAAATTTTTTMTTCAATTAATTTTTCCCCCACTGGGGGAAAAAAAAAAGAAAACAAAACCAAGAAACAAAATCAGAACAAGACCATGATAAATCTGTGTATTTCTGTGAAAACAAGGTTTAATCAGAAAATTCCTGACTAGCTCTCCCTGGTGCGTTGCAGGACTGCAAGAGCCGAGTGCACGCTGCAGTAACGAATGCTGGCAGGCTGCACTGGAGATGCCCTGGAATAGCAGTAAGACGTAAGCCACCACAGCACCGTCGTTTGGGCTTCCCGCAGACCCCGTGAGCAGCGCGCCAGGCTGCCTGGCAGCCTGAGCTCCCCGGGAGGCTGCTGGGGCGGGGGGTGCTGCACCCCCATCTGCCCTTCCTGGACCACCGACTCGCCGCCAGCTCCTCAGTGCCTATAGACRTGTTTTCCTGAACTTTGTCAACCTATTAAGAAAAGCACTTTCCGATATTAATCCRTTCATTTACTTTGGTGAGCACCAGTGGTAACACGGAGACCTTGACCAGCGAGCGGTGTCAGGCCCGTGGAGTCACTCACAGAAAAAGCCTTCGAAGCATTACAGCCGCCCGCCCAGAGAGAAACCCACCCCGCAGCCCGGGCTGGGCAGAGGATGCTGGTGCACGGAAGTGTCGGCCGCTGCAGTGCCCACCAGGAATCAGAAAATGCTGTTTGTGGGCCAGAATTCCCTTCAGCTTTATCARCTGAGATCATCTGCATGATTCTTCAGTAAGTATCCAAGTTCTGGGTCCCTATAACAGGTCATCTTTGCTTGTCGATACGATGATACTCTTCTAATCTCTGAATGTATGGATGGAATGCTACCAACACCATCCTAGGCAAAGCAGCCCCTAGTGCTGGTCCAGCAACAGGACTATTAATGACAGTGTACAGCTGGCATGCTCTCCTCCACAGACCTTCCAGGGTTTTTTTTCGAAAATTTGATTCACAACTTGAGCAAATCTTGCAACAGTGAAAGCTGGATTTCTAACTAACACTGAGCTGACAGGTGGAACTTACCTTGACAATTAATTAAAAGGATATAGAAAGGAATCAGCAAGGGAAAAGCAGCTCTGCTATGTGCATGAAAGCTTGAAATTGGAGCCATTGAATGAGGGTAATAACATGATATTAATGTGAAATGAAATCCTGAGAGCTGATAYGGTCTGTGCAGCAAGAGTTTGGATCTTGTTGGTTTAATAAGGGTTTCAGCAGCTGCACAGCTTAATGTGGGATGTCAAAAGGAAGCAGAAGCCTCTCAGTTCTTCTTTTAACTCACACTTCTGAGTCACGGATTCACTCTGCCCGGCTGTTTCGCAGACCTGAGTGTCATCTGCTTGCTCTGAGAAAGGTCAGTTGTCCTGCAATTTCACCTGGGAAGTCACTTCAGTCTGCAGTAAGAGAGGTGATGAGTTTGTGGACTCAATTTCCACTAAACATTTTATTGAAAAGTAGTTTATTTTGGGCTCATCCTCTTCCAGAATTCAAACCCCAATTAYACTATACAGTAAGGAAAGGGAAGAGCAATACGTGCTGTTATAATCCACAGAAAATCCAGGCTATGTGCAGTGCCAGAAAGATCCCCGGTCACACCTTGTGAGAATAAGAGCAATAAGTCCAACTCCTGGTCAAAATCGATGTTTCTCCCCCTTGAAGTCTCCATTTGGCATCGCGTTTTTGTGCACTGGACGAGACACAGACCATTTATCCCTGGGGTCTGTGGAGCYGGACCAGCACCAAGTTTTCKGCACACGCACAAGCCCTTGGGTGCYGGGCCCCACTGGTGAGCTTGGGGTYCCCATCGCCGACGCCTTGGCTGCCGCTCTCGGCTCTGCTGCCCTCRGCTCTGCTGCCCTCGGAGGAGAAGGCGTAAGAGGAAACCCGAGGGGTGAGGCTCCTGGCTTAGCTCAGCCTCTCCTCCCATGGGTTGCCTTGTCCTGGGGAGATGCGGGTGTCTCTGCTGGTAGGGGCAAACCGTGGGCGAGCTGCTCAGCCAGCTGCCCGGGCTGAGGTCCATCTGCACGCTGTGGCAGAAGCCGCCGGTGGGACCAGTCCACCCCACGGGGAGCTGCTGGGCCGGGGGAGCCACGTCTGGGCAGCTCCATCTCCTGCCCTTCCACAGCCGATGTGACGCCMGTCCCGCCAACAACAAGTATTTATTCTAGCTGTAATCTGTTCTTCRTAAGTTATATTAAAGCTGGTTGATTCATTGTGGTTTACGTAGAAGCTATAATTATATCTGTAAGCCATATGGGATTCTTGACGAGGAAGAAAAGAAAAAACCAAAAAAACCCTTGGTCTTGTTTGAGAAGCCAGGCATGACGGGGAGACCCACTGTCACGCTGGTGCAGCCATGGGAGGGGTGAAGCCCCAGGCCGGTCCCCAGCAGTCCCCTCGCCCCAGGCTTTCCCGTGTTAGGGCCGACATGGCACAAGAGGTAGCGGCACACCGGTGCTTGGTGCTTTGCCTGCGTGCACGGCGCTGCAGGAGCCCGCGGTGCCGTAACCCGCCACGTCCCAGGCTCCCCGCCTGGCCCCMAGGGAGGGGGTTTCTGCGGGGCAGCAGCACTGGGGCCCCAGGGCTCTCCCCACAGCGGGCAGGGGTGGACGGGGCGCTCCCTCCCCGCTCCAGGCCCATGCCCTCGGCCGGCCCCACGGGGCAAAGCCGGGCGGCTCTCCTCCCGCATCGGTGCCCGACCCAGCCCGTGGCCCCGGGCAGGCGGCACCGGCGGTGGGCTGGGGCTGGGGCTGGGGCTGGGGCCGGGGCTGGGGCCGGGCACGGCTCGCTGCTGCTCGCTCAGCAGAGCCCCGGGCCCTCTGCGAGCAGCGAGGAGATGTTCGCCCGCCTCACGCTGCAGAGACACGGGTGACCCCCCGCCATCGCCTGCCGGGCGCACGGACCACCAGCGGCACGGGGCCCTTCGGTGCGGAGAAGCAGCACCGTGCACACAAGGGCACGTCCGCCGCCGGGCAAAACCCTCCGGATCAACCAACATGCCCACGCCATCATAGTAAAACATTTATTTGTTCAGGTGATATAAGCTACCATGTTTACAGTTTGTGAACTCACCACTGGTGACATTTAACATGACTTGGGACTGCAGCTGCTGCCACCAGTTTTTTCATCATAATTTTTAGTTTTATAAAAACCTTGGACACCAGAAAAAAAGGTATTTAGACTTAATGTGGCAGATGGGAGATGGGCAATCTGTGAACGGGGGAAGAAAGTTTATCCGACACAGCCAACCTCGACGGCCTCTTGGCTTTGGCTGCAGCTTCAAGTAAAGGTTCCAGCGGGGTGAACGTGGTGTGACACATTAATCTTCGGTGAGTTGGAATCGTTTTGTTTTCTGCTGAGTAAGAACGTCGGTGGCAACGTTTTCGGGGAGCGGAGGCGGGCAGGCGTCCTGCAGATCGGCCCCGGCTTCTGCGCAAAGAGACAAAAAAGACAGTGAGGGGACGAGGAGCAGGATCCGTCCCTTCCCCACAGCCGAAGCCGACGTGCCGCGGGGCAGGCGGTGCCCGGAGGGGCTCGGGGGGGCCAGCCCGAGCACGGCACCGCACCGACAGCCCTGGGAGCGGCCCGTGGAGCTCCCCGGGCAGGGAGCGGGCAGCAGAGCCTGCCTTCGGCCCCRGCACCCCGCTGGCCCGAGTGCCACCAGCGCCGCGGGGGCCGGGGCACGGCGGCTAACGGGAGAAAGGGTTAGCGGCACCTGGCACCCCCAGCCTGGGGCTCAGCGAGCCACCACCAGCCAGCTTCAGCACCGGCTGGAAGTGCTGGCACAGCAGTGCTGCTGCTGAAGGGACAACCAGACTCACAAAAAAAACTCCCAAAAACCCAAAACGGAACCAGTAAAGCTCATTGTTCCAGAGTCAGAGAATTTTCCAGTTTTGCTTCTGCCCTCACTGGGGCCAAGCCTTTTTCCGTGGCAGGGATTTCAACTCTTTGCATAGCTTCAGAAGTTTGCACAGAACTGAAAAGACCAGAAGGGATCGGTGGATGGGCGCGAGTCTGGCACTTGCCTCCGTGAGGCTTGCATGCAAGGGAAAAAGTCACTTTATACAGAATGTGCAGCTGTTTAATTGTCCTGCCCTGAGCTCCCACATCGTTTGCACCGAAGGGATCCRTGGTGCAGCAGACAGCCCACGGGGCAGCTATTTTTCACCAGGAGGAGCACTGCCTTGCCTGCGGTCCCACCGTGCCCAGCCTCTCTCCCTGCCACCCCGGTACGGCTTCACTTACCTTAGGGAATGCCAAGCTGCAGGTGCGGTATGTAAGTACAAACTAGACACCATGTTTTAAACTCATCCTTGGTTTCCTGCGGGTTACAGCTCCCAGCTGCCCACAGACTCGCCRCGTGAAGCCAAGGCTCAGGTCTGCCGGTCCTGCGTGCTGCCCTCCGCCACCCTCCGAGGGCCTCTGGGGGGAACCACGGGGGCCGGGGCCACAACCCTTACTGGTTTTCCTCATTTCCCTCTCCCAGTGGAAATTTCCCCTGCAGAAGAGATTGCACGGCTTGCACACAAAACACGGTGGGCGCCTCTAGAGAAGCAATCTGGCACTCACACAAAACTGGCAGTCCGGGAGGAAAACCAGCTTGGCACCAAGTTAGGCACACCAACTTGGTCTCAACTTCCAGATTTATGACAGGAATGCRTTCTAAAGTGCAGTGCTTGAAACGACCTGAGGTGACACAGGTGCTTGTTCCAGCACAACAAAAACAGGAGCTTATTCTGTTCACTTTCATACAGACCAAGTTTCCAACGCGGGGTCTCTCTGCCACATTTGCTTTTTTCCCTTTTTAGTTTCCTTCCTTCCAAGCTAAGCTTCTTTCTACAGCAGCAGCCTTCATGCCCGGCTCTTGTGAATAAATCAATTATATTAAAAGTCTGCAGTCAGCAAGACCAGTACGACTTGCCTTTTGTTGGTCTCGCATGACTGATGCCGGGGTGTAGGTGCTTTAACCCGTACCCCTTCAGCCCCACTAACCTGCGCACTTTTGTTTCGTGGACATCTGTACTGTTGTGAAAGCAAGACCACAGCCACGTTCAAACAGTAAAAGTCAGCATAGGTCACGTGTATTCTCAGTTACAGAGCTGATTTAATCTGACATTCAGTGCCTAATGCGATGTACCTGCCCGCAGCCTGCACGGAAGGAAAGACAACACCGCTGCCCGTGCGGGGTGGGCTGGCGCCAGCCAGACCCCTCGGTGGGTGCCTGACGCCCAGAGGGACGATTCAGCTCCGAGGGCAGCAGCGGCAGCGGGGGGTGTAACAGGACAGAGCGACTTGCAGAAGGAACCGGCACTTTGCCGCCTGGCAGCCCCGGCTGGGCAGAGGTGCCGCGGCGGGCTGCTTACCAGCACGGGCCGGATCCGGCAGCACGGGCTCTGGCACCAGGTCCAGACACCCCGATACGCAGCAAGGCACGCAGAAAGACATTTGCAAAGGGAAAATATGGGACACATGTTTTCGGTAAGCAGAGGCTTTGACCAACGCTAAGATTACTTACTAAGTTACCAGGGGAAAGGCACTGCGTGATTTCGTAGCTGTTGTTCTTGCTGCTTTAAGAGAGCACGAGCACACCCCTGGCAGCAAGCAGCACCCTACAACAGGACAGTAAATGTTCTTGAGCTATTGCAGTGCTGACAGATGTTGCCACTCTGCGAGCGGTACCTCCGAGACTCCAGTTCCTCTCAATTAATAGGAAGAGAAGCGATAGTAAGTGATAGCAGCTGTGACCATTATTTCTGCTGGTTGAATCAATTACAGGGGAAGAAACGCACTCCCTCTCCGTGCAGGGTGCCTGCTGTGGCTCTGGGTAYGGTTTCACATCGGCACAGGAAGGGCTACGCTGCGCCTTCCCGAGGGCACGCGCGCAGCGAGCGCCGGCTGCGGCAGGACTGTCGGCCGTCACGGCTCGGTGTCTCTCCACCAGCCCGGGATGCTCAGTGCCGGGCGGCTGCCTGGCTCAGCGACCGGCTCAGGTGCCTAAGGCGTCACTAAGAGACACTCTGTGCAGTCCTGAAGCATTGACCAGCGGGGCTTTCATGGTCCCCAGGAGGCAGGAGCATCCCTGCACTGCTGGCAGCAAGCCCCGAGCCTCCAGCAGCTTTGCAGCCGGCGGGGACAAGCCAACCTCGCGGCGGCACCCCGGCAGGACCCCCTCGGGCCRGCAGCGTGCCCGGCAGCAGCCAGCCCGCAGCGGTGCAGGCAGCGGGGCCCTGCCCAGCCCCAGCGGAGTGTGCCGGCGGCCGTGCCCCGCTCCCGGGCACGGGGCACAGGGCCATCACCTTCCAGTTCACTCTTCGTTACCGCAGGATGCCCGGGTGCGCGGGGAGGGCTGTCAAACACACAGGAACACGCTGGCAGAAATAAAGCCACATTGGCACCCAGGGCGGAGCAGTACCATATATTCACTGTAAAGAACACGCCCAGAACACAAGCAGAAAGGCAGCACAGAAAACAACTAACACAACAAACTTTTCACCCARCAAAGCCCTACTTCTCCATCCAAATATTGTTTGCACCAGCTCTCTTTAACACAATACGTATGCTCTGAGAAAAGGATTAGGAAAAGGTGTCAGAGGAAGCACATGCCAGCAGTTTTAATAAGAGTAAACAGATTCCTGAATTAGTTTCTCCTCCTCCAGTGCTTGTGAAAAAAGACACCATCTCATGGCTAAAACCCCRGTTAATCTACTTTCGAGCAGCACCACGAGGAGCGGACCCGCAGGCTGGGCGATGCCCCGAGGGGCAGGTTTGCACCCCGTGGTTCAAGCCTCTGCAGACTCCCGCCTGCAGCCTGGGGTGAAGCCAGGGCCGCCGCGGCAGGCCAGCGCCGACACCTCGCACCCCCGTTCCCCGACACCCCAGGACCGCCCTACGCGTCGGCTCCCATCACCCACAACGGGGAACACTCTGCTTGGGTTTATTGAACTCACGTTCTCCTTTCYGAAGCATTTGAAAACGTTGCAGTACTGCACTCTGAACAAAGACGTACCAGTGTTATTCTCATCGAGGCGTATCGCAGCACTTTCTGCCTCAAACTGTTGGCAACCTCTGGTTTTGCAGAACAGAAAGGACAGAGAATTTCCTCCCTCGTAAGGCTTTCCACACTTTGAACCAAGCCTGAATGAAATGAACTGTCCTGCTGCAGTTACTCCAGTGGAAATGGCAGATTTCATGCCCAGTGCATTCCCAAGGGACGCTCCTCTCTGCCGAAGAGGGAAAGCTGCACGAGACGAACCCTCAGCTCTCCAGGTTCCTACACACATTAGCAGAGAATTAAATCAAACGCAGGGACATATGGTTCTTCTAAGCTGCTTATACAGATGCACTGTGGACAGAACACTCAGCTTCAGTGTTTAGAAAATGATTCCTTTGAGTAAAAAATTAAAAATATAAAAGTAAGACTCCCTAAATCCCTAAAAGCTATTAATATTTTAGCAGTTTCACAAAACATTAGACACATTTATGTCCAATTTTAGACAACATATAAAGCATTTTCRTTTGATGTTTTTAAAATGCACGATTAAAATACCTCAGCAGAAAACCTTTAAAGCTATCTCCGTACCCAAGTGCAAAGTGAAGGTACTGTCTGCAGAGAGCAGCTCCTCGCTGGGGCACGAAGCACTCTTTTTTCCCATACTTGACAATGCCTTCATTGTCAGACTACCGGAACTTGGACAAACACACCACTGCCTCTGACGGTGCACTGTTCTGATAGCTAGTTTCTGTGCATACAGCCCCTCAAGAAGAACGTGGACTTCCAGAGAAATCTAAGGAGGGATTTTTTTTTTTTTTTAACTTTTCCAGTAGGAAGCGGGTATTCTAATTTTGAGGCTTTGTTTCCTTTTTGGTCTCTGCATTTCCCAAGGCAAGAAAAAGGGCTTTCTAAAAAAGAAACAGCCTCTKCTTTTTATGTCCTTCACACCACCCCCAGCCAGACTCTGTTTCTCCACGAAAGGCAGTAAAACCGCCGAGAGCAACCCACGACGTCTGAGAGCACCAGGGGTCACCCGGCGCGCGTCAGCCCCGAGCTGCGGGGCCTCGGAGGCAGAGAGCCGGGGGCCGGCRGACGCTCCCTGCCACGACTGCGCCCGGGCGCCCGCTGCCCTGGTGAGAGCCAGGGTGCCGTCAGGCATCTGCCTGGGTCACGCTGCCCTCAAGAACAAGCACACAGGGTGTAAAATGTAACTTTAATGGCCACAAAGCCCATACGAACCCTTTGTTTGGCATCTGAGAATGCACTAAYGTTGCAGAGTTAAAGCTCTCTCTGATTTAAACATGATGACCATACGAGTTTAATTAATATTAATTGTAGCCTTTTCTTTAGAACGAGCAGAGCAGCAGAAGCACGCCTGCCATCCTCACAACATGGGGTTTTCAGTTGCTACCACCTATTACCATACGTTTACGTCCTTACATAGTGGCCTGAAATTATCCTATCCCACACGCACCACAAACAGCAGGTTAAAGATGAGACCATCTTCCCGTCCCTTCATTATGCACAGGGAATGAAGAGAACTGAAACAAACCGTAGTGTTCACAGGAAATATGCCCCAAACAACCTAGGGAAGAAGATGACCATCATCGCCCCGATGGGTATCACGGTGAGCTGCTGAACGGCTCCGTACCCGTGTGCCGCAGCCCTGCCCCGCAGCACGGGTCGACCTGCCRGCCCCGCTCGCGGCCCCGGCTCGGCTCTCCCCCGCATCCCAAGGCACCGGCACTCTGCCTGGAGCTCGACCCCGCCACGTTTCCCTGCCCCAGAGCGGGTCTGCAGGACTGCAGCGATGCCTGCCGCTGCGGCTGGGCTGCGGGGCTGCTCCCACGTTTCCCGTCGGCTCCCCTCGCCCGCGTTCCACACCTCCGAGCTCCCGCGCTACGGGGAGGGGACAGCCTCCCCCGCACTGACGGCGGCCACTCCGGGGACGGAGCAGCCACCCGGGCCTTGCGCGTGTTGGGAGCAACGGGCAGACACCAACCCGGATCGCTGGTGCGGAGCGGCAACGCTTTTTTCCAGCGCTGGCACTAGGCAAAGCCATTGCCGCGGGAGGAGGGTGCTCGGGGACCGCGGGTCGGGCACCCTCTCGGGGAGACCTGGCAGCGGAGCCCCGGCGAGCCGGACCCTGTCGGGACGAGAGGGACCCCTCRCCCCGGCACCCTCCTCCTCCTCCTGGCCCCCGCAGCGGGGCGCGCCGAGCGGCACCCGCGGGCGCCGGGCACGGCTCCTGRGCGGGCAGTTACCGCGAGGCTGGCTGGTGTACGGAGTGAATATTTTATTTTACACAACATAACAACACAGCGTTGTTGTTTCTGTACAGCATCTGCCTAAAAACAAAGGCAACACCATTGTCACGGAAAAGAAATATACAGTCTGGCCGTTTTAAAAAATATCATTTTACTGATTGATCCAGAAGTGGTTATTTGTTAGCTTGGAGGAAATTTCATTTCCTTTATAAAAGGCTTTTTCTGTGAAAACTCTCTCTTTTGTTTTCTGCTACTGCAGAACCAGGAAGCCAGTCCTAGAGTAGGGAAGGCACTGGTGCTGTTTCATGCTTTTTTTCACCCCTTAATCTTTTTTTTCCTTTTTTTTTTTTTTTTTTAATCTCTGAATGTTGCCTTCGGTTTTGATATTAAATAAAATCAAATGAAAACTAAATAAAACCCTGTGTGCACTGGGTGGCTTATACAGAACCCCGCATGAACAAGCCATTAATCAGCGAGACAACAGTGGACTTCCAAATCCAATTCCCCGGGAGAGGGAGTTTCACACAACGTTTGGTGTTTTGTTTCTCATTAAAATAAAAATTAAAATTAAAAAAAAAAAAGAAAAAAAAAGCAGGTCACACAGTGCTTTCCAATATCCACTCAGAACTGGAGAAAGTTGCTTTTCCACTATCCACATCAGAGCTGTCTGACYGGACTAGCATCCCGTTCATGGACATGCTCCTTTTGGACCGCAATCCACCTGCGCCCCAGGCGCTGCCGGGGCAGCGGGACTCCATCAGCTCGCCGCCCAGGGAGAGCCTGCGCTTGGCTCGGGATGCGTCAGCTGGCAAAGTGAGGAACTTACTTGGCTTTGATTGTGCTCTTTTGTACGTGGGGGCCCCTTTGACAGAGTCGGGGGGWCGGCTAGCTAACTGCAGGGCAGTGGAGTTATTTCTGTTAGTGTTTTGGGACTCGATGCTGCTGACAGCTTCACTCTGCGGCTCGCTGCTTGGCTTTGGCCCCGGCTTTCGCTTCTGCTTCTGGGAGACAGAAGTGCTCGAAGTCCAGGCAGGAGGCAAAGCGGAGGTAGTGGTGGCCGAGTCCTGGCTGGAGCCGGTCTCCGGCGACTGCGTCACGCCGTCGCTGGCAGCCTTGCAGCACTGGATGCCCTCTTCGTGCCCAACAGCCTGCTTGGACATCGACTGCGACAGCACCCCGCTGCAGCCCTGGATCTGAGCCCCATTCGTCTGCGAGTACACGTTGCTGACCTTGGTGGCCTTCTGCTGCCCGTTGTTGTTACACACCTTGTAGCGGATCATGAGGATGATGATGAACACGAGCACGGAGGCCACGATGATCCCACCGATGATGATGATCATGGTCCCACCCAGGAACTGGGACTGCATGAAGTGGCAGCGCACGTAATCCTGCTCGGTGGTGAACTGCGTGCAGCCCACCACCCTGGTGGCAGTGAGCGAGGTGATCCCGTCGTCRTAGATGGCCAGGACGCACAGGTCGTACACGGTCCCAGCGGCCAGGTTGTTGACCAGGAAGGTTTTGCTTGTGGGAGGTATCATTCTGGGGGAGAAGGAAACCAGCGTGAATGAACCCGGCAGACCCGCAGGCACCTCCCCGCCGCGTGCTGCCGCCCCCGGCCGCGGTGACCAGCACCGGGGCTCGGCTGCTCCGCTCCTGCCGCCGCCCCTGCAGAGCCGCTCGCCGTCCTGCAGCAGCTGCTGCCCTGCCTTTGGTGCAGCAGCAGTCGCGGCCCAGCCCCCCGGCACGGCTCGGCACGGCAGAGCCCCCCGTGAGAGTGACGACGTCAAAAACGGAAAAGAAATTACCAAGCAAAGGCAGTTTTGAACGGTGTGACTGCTACAGCCGGCAGCACGGCGCCTCTCTGCACGCCGCCAGCACGGACACCGCCAGAAAGCGCTACGAGGAATGCGTTTATGGACACCTTTCGCCCTGTGTTTTCATAAAGCTGAGCACGTTAAGATCCATTTAACTCATCTAACTTTACAACCTTTCTGCCAATCAGATTAGTTCAGAGGATTAGAGGTCCATTTGGATTATCTAAAAATAACACCGTTCAAGGTAATTTCCCTACTTGCGAGTAGAAAATTGCATGAGTCTTTCCCGAGACTCCCGCCATCTGTTGCCACAGGCAGGGCTCTGCTCGGCCGGCGCGGCGCGGCGCGGCGCAGGAACCTGCCGCCCCGGCGGAGGGGCTGCCCGGAGCCGGGGGCAGCACGTCAGCGCCGAGCAGCCCGGGCGGGCCCGCACAGGCGGGCTGGGGCCGCCTTACCTGTAAACAAGGGAGTCATCGTAAGTACCGTTGTACTGGATTTGGAACATACGTATCCCAGGTATATTCCTCTGAAAATTGAATTTCAGCAGAGCGGTAGAGGACGTTGCTTCCGCAACGACCACCTTCTTATCTTGGCTGACTTTAGTATCCCCGTTGCTACTGCTCGCGTTGGAGCCTGACTTGGTGGAAGTGGAGATATCCGAGGAGCCGGGGTCGGGCTCGTGGATGTGGTTCGTGCTGTTCAGCAAGTGGGGGAGTTTGATTATGTGCAGGTCCACCGTCTGCGTGGCCTCCCCAGCCGGATTGGAAGCAATGCAGGTGAAGGAGCCCGTATCCTTCACCGTCGTTATAAGGATGTCAAGCGTCCCGTTGTCGTACACCACAGACCTCGTTGCGTTCGAAATCAGTTTGCCCTCGGGTGAAATCCAATGAATTGCTGGTTCGGGGTCCCCCCGGGCCTTACACCGCAGTGCTGCCCGCTGGCCCTCCAGCACCCGCAGCTCGTGGGTGTGCCGGGTGATGAGAGGAGGCTCGCACAGGAACTCCTCCTCGGGGATCGACCAGAAGTACCGGCCGGACAAGAGCGTGGGAGAAGCACAGGTCTCCAGGTCGTCTTCCCTCGAAAGACGCCTCAGCCACAAAAGCTCACAGTTGCAATGCAAAGGGTTCCCACCAAAGCTCAACGCAAAAGTCGAGGGGCTGATAATTCCTGAGGTTGCTAGTACCTGAGCTCGCTGGAAGAGAGGATCAGGCGGTAGCTTCTGCAGTTTGTTAGACGTGACGTCCAACCTGGTCATCTTGTGGAGGTGGGAGAAGGTCCCTTTAGGAATATGGTCAATCATGTTGTGGTCTAGACTGAGAGTGTGCAAACTAACCATCTTCTCCACTGCATCCCAGGGGATGGTTTCCAGGTTGTTGTAAGACAAATCCAATTCCTCAAGAGCTAAAACATCATCGAAAGCTGTGGAAGAAATTAAAGTCAGCTGGTTGTTGTTAAGTATCAAGTGGTGAAGATTGGAGAGTCCACTGAACATGTCATTGGTGATCTTAGTCAATCGGTTGCTGTTCAAATGCAAAGCCCGCAAATTGCGCAAGTCAGCAAATGCGTGAGGTGTAATAAAACTGATTGTATTCCTGGACAGTGTCAGGTCCACCAGGCTGGTCATATTGGCAAAGTCTTTCCTTTTAATGTTTGTAACAAAGTTGTCTGCCAGCCGTAACTCCACAGTCCTCCTGTCAATGTTGGGAGGAACAAATAAGAGCCCTTTCTTGGCACAAAGGGTGGCAAGATTCGGAGACAAAATTTGACAGACACAGCGCTTTGGGCAGATCTGAGCTCTCACCGCTATGCCAATGAACAGCAGAAACAAAAGCAGTTTTTCCATTGTAGATCAGGTTCAAGAGCCTGTAAGGGAAAGCAAACTTCTGTTAGTCTCTGCAAGATAAGCAAATCACATAATAGAAAAGCAAAGATGAACCATCTGTGGTTAAATCATGAAACTAAAGTTCATATAATGGTGTGTCATCCTCATCTTGCTACCTGATGTCTTTATCGTTCTCTGTATCCTGACATAAGACCTTCTGTACTACCTTCCAGAAGAACAACTGAGAGATACGTATGTTTTCATACACACGGACACCCAGACACTTATATACAAATGACAAAGCAATTTGGAAGCAGCTGGTGGCACCACACATGGCGTCAGCAGTGCCTTTCAGGCCCCTCCTGCTAGAGCTCATCCCTGCCGTGCAACGCAGCTCCACTCCAGGCACTCAGCTTTCAGAGAGATGCTCCTGACCTCGTGGTCTGGAGATACTTTGCCATAATGCCATTTCGGTATTGAAAATGAGGGATGTTTCATATGTGCTTTACTTGCTAAGCTAAAACTCTCAGCGGCCTCTAAATCATGGCAATTCCATGGGTTTATAGCCATCTCCACCGAACATTTAAGCTCTTAATGCTATTTTCAGAATAAACTCAGATGGAGCTAATTTTATGTCACTCAAAACCCAAAAATGCAAATAAAACAAACAAAAAAACACCCTAAGAAAAGCCCCCACAACAACAGGGATCTAAATAAAAATGGAACATGGGCTAATTTTAGATCATCGCTGTTTTCCCGGCTGCCACAACCAGCAGCGCTGCACTCTTCTCCCAGAAACCCTGACAGTTCAATTAGCCTTATCTGTTACATTGCCAGATCCAGGATCCTCACAGAGTATGGAAACAAGGAAGATAACAACAGTGCCCACACCAGCTAAATGAAATCATCCATCAGTGACTACGCCAAAAGCTCCGCGCGAGCCACGGCGCCGGTCTCCGCGCAGCCCTGCGTCAGCGCCCGCCCCACGGCGCGGGCAGGCGGCCGGGAAGGCGGACGCTCCTCCACGGAGCGGGCGGGGGGGAGCACAGTCCTGCGGAGAAGCCCCYACGAGTCTGAGAGGGATCCTGCAGGCGTAAGCAGCGCACCTCAGCCGGACAGCTGGAAACGAAGCACTCGGCGCCCTTCGGGACTGGTAAAATTATACGTGTACAGATCGGATTAGTCAGACGCCTTATCATCCCAGAAATGTACTAATGAAGCTCGTCTAAAATAAAGTTTCACAGCTAGCGAAAAGCAAGAGTCTTGACTCGTCATGGATATTTAAAGACATTTACCATCAGTACAATAATTACTGCTCCTATTGTCCAGTCCGTCCATAATCCATCCACAGTGCCCTGCAAACTAAGAGGAGCCAACAAGTTGCAAAAAGGATCAGTGAAAATACCAGCCTCTAAACCCTGCTCTTCACCACTATCAGTTTTTTTTTTCCTGATACTGGGGGCTGTAGGTTTTCATGACTCCTGATTCCAACGCTTAGGTCCTCATTGGGAAAAAAAACCAAAAAGGGGTCCTCAACTGAGTATGCTGGTGTGGGCATTGCCTGCCACTGCTGTAGTGCTGGGAACCGCTGCCATAACCATTACCGTTACTGCTACCATTAACTGTGGCAGAAAGCAAACTTCCCCRGCAGCGTTCAAATACATTTTGCGGATTCAGTTTCGCCTGGCCCGTGCCAGCACTGCAGGTCGGGGTGGTCCTGCAGGTGAAACGGACTTGGAGGAGAATGGTGATGCCGAAGAGCGGAGGAGGAAGCACGGCAGAGCAAACCGCACWCTCCAACCCCCGCGCCCCGCTGGTGACGCCACGGCCGCGGGCCATCACCCACCCTTTCCAGGCAGGACTCTTCTCTTTTAACCCAAATCTGGCACRTACCAGATTCAAATGGGCTCAGAGGCTCAGGGCATCCGCAGCGCAACTGCCAGGGTCCCCAGACAGTCTTGGCTGGGGACACCACACTCATTTAGATTTGCCAACTTAATACTGCTAATTTAGATTTGTAGCTGTGATTAAAGTAATGTGCTTGGATTCAGCCAAGTTCATTTGAAGAGCTATACAAGATTAAAACCAAATCAGCAAAGTGCATTTAAAAGTTTGGAAATACCGTTAAAAGATGAAACGGCGACATAAGGCGACATAAACTTAAACCATAGCTGGAACGACAAGGTTATGACGAGGTCACCCACCAGTGGATGTGGGTGTTTTTGGATTTTAGCAGAGCTTTTGATACTGTCTCTCACAGTAYCCTTTGGACGAAATGCCCAGCACACTGCAAGAGCTGGACACAATGTGATGGGTGAACATGGGGCTGAAGGGTCAGGCTCAAAGGGTGGTAGCAAATGGGGCAACACCCAGCTGGTGGCCAGCGACTGTCCCCCAAGGGCGCAGGTTTAGGGCCGGTCCTCTCCAGTGTTCCCATCAGTGACCCGGGCAGGGAGGTGGGCCTGCCAAAGCCTCTGAATTAGGAGGAGCACCAAGTCCCTCGAGGGCAGAGGGGGCTTATGGAGAGGCTTGGCGGATCAGAGCGCTGGGCAGCCACCAGCCCTGCCGACTCTAACGAGGACAAATGCAGATTCAGTGCCTGGGACCCGATCCATCTGCCCGTCCCCTCCCAGCGCTCCCCAGCCTTCCATGGCAGAGGCKTCACAGCCCCGGGCAGGGTCAGCTCTGGCAGGGCAGGCAGCTGCCCGCGTCCCAGSGCGGCAGGAGGGAGAAGGGGGCTGTCCCCGCAGGGAGCTGCCTGGTGCCAAAGCTGCAGCCGAGACTGGAGCATCCCTGGCAGAGCCAGGGAGGAGTGGAGGGTGCCCTCACACGAACAGCAGGCCCCTGGCTGCTTCTCCTCGCCGGGCCGCCCCGCTCCAGCCCCGCAGACACGCACCACCGCGGTGCCAAGCACCCCTCCGCAGAATGAGGGTCTTGGCTGTGGGCTGTCTCGGCACAGCGCTGGCCAAGGGCCCGGCACAGCGCTGGCTGAGAGCGCCGGCACAGCGCTGGCCAAGGGCCCCGGCACAGCGCTGGCTGAGAGCGCCGGCACAGCGCTGGCCAAGGGCCCCGGCACAGCACTGGCTAAGAGTGCCGGCACAGCGCTGGCCAAGGGCCCCGGCACAGCRCTGGCTGAGAGCGCCRGCACAGCGCTGGCYRAGRGCSCCGGCACAGCRCTGGCCAAGGGCCCCGGCACAGCACTGGCTAAGAGTGCCGGCACAGCGCTGGCCAAGGGCCCCGGCACAGCACTGGCTGAAAGCGCCGGCACAGCGCTGGCCAAGGGCCCCGGCACAGCGCTGGCCAAGGGCCCCAGCACGGCGCTGGCCGAGAGCAGGCCAGGCGCAGGAGGCCCGTCACCCCGGCACAGCCGGCCGGGCACAGGCACAGGCTGAGGACGGCGGATCGCAGCCTGCGAACACGGCCCACGGCCACGGCTCCCCAGAGGAGGGAAACGACCACGGACGAGCACCCGCGTCGCAGTGACTGCTCCTCCGGGAGGGCAGTGCCCATGGGGAGGGAGCAGCTTTGCCAGCCCCGGCCCCTGGCACTTGCCAGCAGGATGGCTCCAGGGGGTCRGTTCAATAACCGCGGCATTCCCGGCGAGGTGTGCAGGGATGGCTGAGGGGTCCCAGGACGTCAGCCATTGCTCTGGGACAGTCGGGCTCCAAGCCCTCGCTGCCAAGAGCAGCCCCCTGAGAAGGCAGCCCCCATCCTCTGCCTGGAGCAGGGGCCGGCTCAGGGCCGGGGCCGGACCCCAAAGGCAGAGCACACCATGGCGGCACACGCCCGTGAGCGGCTCCCGGCACCGCGCCGGGCTCCTCAGCAGCCTGACCTGGGGAGGGAGGGCTGACGGGCCCTCCCGGTCCGTGCAGCTCTTCCCGGCTCCAGTCCTGCCGGCGGGGCTGCACGCCAGAGACGGGGCTGGGCCGGCACCAGCACGGCTGTTCTAAAATCCCGTCAAGTCCATCGGCTCTCCCACACTGCGGCTCGGGAAACCGTTGGGAGCAGGTGCTGAGGGAGAAACGAGGAGGGCAGAGGAAAGCAGGCACACCATCTCTCTTGGACCGTGTCACTCCATTTCTCTTGGACCGTGTCTGAGCCCTGCACGGGAGCCTGTCTCCACACCAAGCTGTCTTAACGAAAGCCAGAGGTGGCCGTGGGCTCCCACCGCTGCCAAGTGTCCAACTGTTCCTGGCAAATAGTTCCTTATCCACCCTTATCAGGTTTTTTAAAGTGTCACATAAGTTGTAATAGAAATGTGAGCAAAGCTTAAAAAATGCTGTGTGTTTGCACAAATGCTCACAGGTGCTCTATGATCTGCGTGCCAAAGATGTACTGACACTCGCAACTGAAGAACAGTACTGGATACTTCAATTGATAGAAACAGCRAAACCACACTTGCATCTGAATGACCAGGCTGGTGCCCCAGCCTGCGTGGGACAGGGACAGCCCGTCCTCCCAGGCTGGACGTCACCCCCTYGCTGCAGGGGCAGCAAAAATGTTCCAGCGCCTCGCTGAAAGAACGCAGAGTATTCCCTCATGGGCACAGTACGCTGTCTCAGGGCTACGGCCCACAACTGAGATATTCCAGAAGACGGCAGGAACCACAGGCTCTGGTGGCTTAGAAGAACAGCCGCCATAAGAAGACATGTCCCTTGAAGGTCAGCCAGGCCGAACATCACCTCCTTTCCCAGCACACACCGTCCCACATACAGATAACTCGTGGCGACAGCAGCACTGACACAGCTTACAGCTTGTTGCAGAAAACACCTTTTTGACTAAGCAAAGCATTATCTGATTCTCATTACTTGCTTAAAAAATAAAAAAGAAGAAAAAGAAAGCGCATTATTACCATAAAACAGAGAAATGCTCGTTTCCTAGGAAGGTGCTCATTGCTTTCATTTACTACTTGCTGTCTGCAAAAAGATAGGGATAGTCAAGCTCCTCATGTGACATTTGTGATTCATGCAAAAAAAGGCTCTCAAATATGAATTTTTAAATCCATATTGTTGCTACATTCGATAATTTGAGTTATTCAATCACTCTCTAAAAACTAACTACAAATTACAGCRGGCTGCACAGCTCACTGCAATACAGATGCGAAAACTGTCTCTCCCAAGTGCAAACAACCCCGTCACCCCCCGTGCACACTGCCTTCGGGGCTGGGGCAGACCCGCCGGCTGCTCTCCCGTCGACCTGAAATGACAGAACCAGAGCAGAGGAAGTCCTTCCCCTCATTCACTTTTCCCAGCTACAGAGCGGGTCCGACAGTGGTTTGGCAGAACCTGGGCTTGTGGGGACAGGGACCCGTCCTCCCTGTCACCCCCTTCCCACCTCTGCCCTGGCAGCTCTCAGGTGGGGCGTGCCGACGCGATGGGCACCAGTTCAGCATTTCTTCCCCTGCTGGGTGTTTCTCACATGGCTTCTGGCTCCACCTCAGCTGTGAGGACTTCGGGTGGATTTGGTGCCGACTTCGGGCTCCTGCCACCCCAGTCCTGGGGGCTGTAAACCAGCCGTCCCAGCATGGAGGAAGTACCCTGCGCTCGGCTGGGACGAAGCCCGTGCCCAGGCAGGGCGCAGGGAGAGCTGAGACAGCCCCTCCAGCCCCGGCGCCGCRCACTGCACAGCGGGACCCGCCGGAGGGGGATGGCTCGCTGGCACCAAGCCAGGCACGGGCACCCCGCTCCCACCCCTTCCGAGAGAATCCAYGCCACCGCAGTCAGGAGCCACCTCTCCTCTGAGGATGGCAGCCCCCGGCACTCCGCGCAGACCCGGCCGCCCAGGATTTCCCGAGGAAGCAGACCCGAATCAGAAACCTCTGCAGGGTTTTGCCAGGCGAGGTCCAGCGCAGAGGCACGGCCGGTGACCCCAGCCCGTGCGGGGCAGTGCCGCACCAAAGCCTCCCACCCCCCACAGCCGGGGCGCGGTGCCCGCGGGGCGAGCGGCAGCGCCCGCACACGCCGCACGCGGCCCCGACCGGCAGCGGGCTATGAAAATAAATGACCACCCACCAATTCTAGCAACAAATTGAGGTCATGTAAAGAGCTAATGAATTTGAAATTTCTGCCTGGAATCRATCCAAGGGACACGGGAATGAAACGCCATGTACGCCAGGCTGAGATTGCTTCTTTATCCCGATGTGCAGCTTGCTGGGGTTTTTTTGCCCCCATCTTCTTTGGGAGCAATAGGTTTTGTGATACTTAGTGCAGCATCTGCTGATGTGTCCAGTGCTACAAAGGGTCATCTGCATATTGTGAATTGCATAACACACGGAAGCAGCGGGATCCAGGAGACAGTAATTAATTAGCAAACGATTTCCACTGCATCCAATTCTGYTCAGACAGTAGGTGCTACACAAAGTCAGCGTGCCAGGGAAACCCAACGTGGCACACCGGTAGCTATTCAGAGCCAGCTGCTAATATGGTGCCTGGCTCAGACATAATCTGTCATCACTAAGGTCATGACAGAAGCTGTTGACTGCCTTTCCCACCCCTCCAGGCCTCAGCAGAAGTTGTGATTTTCAAGGTCTTTGCAAATGCAATTTCGTGGTGGGAAAAAAAGAAGTCTAGAAGTTAATGATATTCACCTGCTGGGGATGAAGGATGGGGAAACAGCTGGCACCAGTCACCAAAGGCATCCTGCAGCCATGCTAAAAATGGGTGCAYATAAATGAAGATGCTGTGATATATGGCATACGAGCTGCTGAAACTACTTAAGCTGAGAACAAGGAGCTTCAATTTCACAAAAGTCAATGATTTGTAAACACTCCTAAGTGTTTTGCTGAATCGGAAACAAAGTACCTAAGAAAACAGAAACACTCAGCTCACAGAACCTCCCAGGAGGTTTCCGGGGGGGCTCTGCTGGCCGCCCAGCCACTGCACSGGCCCGGACCACGGGCCAGGACCATGGTCTCTCGTGCCAGCAGAGTGCACGAAGCTCCCCACGCAAAGCCCTCTCACGACGGTGAGGAGCAGTATCTCCCGACACGGGCAGCAAGGACCCCTCAGCTGCAAGGCAGCTCCTTGATACCCAGCCTGCCTATTTGCTTTGCGGGGAGGAAATGCTGGTTTGGTTCTTTGACGTTTGTAATACTTGCCGTAGGCCTGAACAGGTTAATCAGCAGAAGGAGGCACGCTATGGAGGAAATACTGTGGCCCAGTCTTTGTTAGAGGGCTTCAAACACTGCAACAAATACAGCTGCACCCCCTCTAACCTCTGGGAATTTTAAAAGCTACAGGACATCAGATTGTGCCTGCTCCCGGGCCCCCGTTGGTGCGCCTGATGCCACCGCAGAGGTGGTCAGGTGCGCCCCAGAGGCTACGTCCCCCTGTAAATAATGAAGCGCAGCCCAGCGCTGGAGGCAGGGTGGCTAATGAGCTGTTTCACGTAGCTGCTCTCATTTTCCTCCAGCCTTATGTCGCAAACGATACGCATGCAAAGCAATGCATTCTGGGAGGCAATTTTTCTCCCTGTAATGAGGTCTAAACTGGCAAGATTAAAGTGAACAATAACAATTATTTTAATTAAAGAGATTTCCAGAGAAAGCAGAACCGGTATCAGTAAGCCCCAGACTGTGCCGTGCGCCGGGCTGATGTCTGAGAGCAAAGCTGCCGCTGTTTTCACAGCCGGCGGCAAGGCACGGTGCCGAAAATAAAGGGCGAGGTGGTGCCTGCCCGAGAGCTCACGGGGGTCTGCACCCCTCCCCGGAGCATGCCACCCTCCACGGCGGGCAGAGGCTCAGAGCGGGACGGGCGCAGAGAGGGGGGCAGCGCTGGGGGGACGGCCGGCAGCAGCCGGGGCAGCGGCRGGGCTGGAAGCGGCCCCTCACCAGGAGGCGGCTGAGGAAGCAACGGCGCTGGGGAGCCCGCGCTGCCCCGCGGAGGGACGGGGGCCAGCGCATGGCACCGGTGCGGCTGGCAGCGGTGCTGGGCATCCTTCGTCTGCTGCCTGTGCGGGGCTAGGAAGGCGCTCCTGAGGAAGGACCACATCAGCACATCCGCCCACCCGGGCTTTCTGTAAGCAGCCACAGCGCCGGAGCTGGAAACACGGGTTAGACTGACCTTTCATCCATGCCACAAAGTCCCTCTCCAGTTCTGTCTGAGGCAGAAAATCAACTGGTTTCCTCCAGAAAGAAAGAAGATGACCACAATGCTGCGGTGTGGGCAGCAAAACTGAAAACTAGAGCTTCCAGGAGGCAGAGGATGCTTAAATCAGCAAGTAATGGCAGCAAGGAGGGCAAGGCAGGACAGCAGACAGGGTGCGAGGTGAAGGTGAGTCTCCCCACGCTGTCTGGCCGTTTTGCCCTGCCCGGGGCTGCGGAGGGGAGGAGGAGGGCAGATCTCCCACCAGCCCGCCGTGGCAGGGTCCGGGCCCGCCATGGCCCACGGAGCATCGCAGCACCGCACAGGAACCCTGCACAGGAGAGACATGCCGAGCCACAGCCGTGCTTGCAGCAGAGCCAGCAGCAGGTCTCCCGAACCTGAGCCCGCTTCGGTCTGTGTTTTCCTGCCTGACCATCTCTCAGCGAGGCCATGAGAGCACCCACCACCACGTGGCACCGGGCACCTGCGGTCCGGGGCTCCGGCATGCCGAAGAGCAGCGCTGGCAGCCAGGGCCCGGCTCGGGTACCCCAACTCCAGCTGCCCTTGGCTTCAGTCTGGGACCRCATCAGCCAAACGGCTGCGATAATGGAACAGTCATTACTTTATAGTGGGACAAAATGCCCACCCTGCCAGTATATTAATTTCTTAATTGCTTTATTCATCAATTAACCATTTACTATATTGGCACCGCTAAATTTCTGAGGAAGAGTGCAAATWTTAACCTGCTAGAAAAAATACCGGCTGCTGCATAATAACAACGATAGTATGTGCTGGCACCTCTGCCTCCCCGGGCCCTGCACGGGGAGCCCCCGGCGACCCAGGGCAGCCCCGGCGTGGGGAGGCAGCACTCCCCACCGCCCCCGGGGCTCCCTCCGCTGCCAGCCACCCAGACAAAAGGTTTTGCACTAGGAAGTGTCAGGCACGACAACAGTAAAAAACAATTACATCATCCAGGGTGCTGAGCATCGAGGGTAGCATGAAACCACTACACGCAGCATACCCAGAAACAAACCAGCTCTCTCCAGGCGATTAATGCTTTGATTCACAAACACAGCAGGTATTTTTGTATTCTCATGTGCACAGTAAGCTCTCCCTGAAGGAAGGAGTGATTATGCAAACTACCAGGGAGTCCTTCACTCAAGCACGTACCAATGTCCTCGACACTTTGTAAGAAAAACCTGTATCTTGAGAATATCGCCTGTATACGATTACAGACAGGCAGCGCTGCTGCACCTGCAGCTGGGGCAGCTCAGGGCGCCAGACATTTATTTGGTGACACAGCACGAGGTGGTCCCTGCCCGAGAGCTCGCGGGGGTCTGTACCCCCTCCCCGGAGCGTGCCGCCCTCCGTGGCGGGCAGAGGCTCGGAGCGGGATGGGTGCAGAGGGGTTTGAAGTCTCTGCTGAAGGGCCACCAGAAGGAAGCGACCSACGAGCACCCGTGCAGGCAGGGGGACCGACACGGACACGAGGGGCAGCGCTGGCTATTTCGGGTGTGCAGCTTCTCACCCACCCAGAAAAACACCCGGCAGCCCGAAGCAGCYTTGGGGGTTTGCTGCGGTAGAACAGAGGCTGTGTCTTGGACTGTATTAAAAGGATACTAAACTCATTATTACTGTTAATTTTACACATTCCTCAGTTTTCCGTCTGCCCTGGAGACAGCCAAGCAGTAAGGAGCTGTCATGCGCCAGAAGAGAATCGAGGTGTTGCAGCAGTTTGGCTTTTTATTCCCCACTGTTCATGTTTCGGGAGCAACTCTACTGCCTTCAGTTGCTTGTAATCTTCAACATAATTCGCAAGTTGTTACTGGCACTTATTTTGTCTGCTGATTTTATTATAACCCATAAGATYAGAGTGTTTTGATATAACACTTTGTTTCAAAATCTCATCAGCGTAACACMGACCGATGATGCATCAAGGGCACCAACTTCACTGCAAATTCCTGCTGCCTTGGGGCGGGTGCCCTGGCCAGCAACCCACTGTGCCTGCAGCTCCCAGGGAAACCGGCCGCCCCACGTCCTTCCGCCATCGTCCCAGCRCACGGGCGACCCTTAGGAGCAGCGAGGACGGTAAGCGGACGTCTGTTTCAGCTTTAACCCGGGACGTAAGTTCCTGACCCTGGTCTCGGCAGGGGGGGCACAGCCACGCAGCAGGACCCCAGGCGCAGCTCCCACGGAGCACAGCCTATCGGTCCCGCTGGGCCAGGCACCCTGGCCAGCACCCTCRGCAGTGGGAGGGAGAGCCCCTGCACCCGCTCCGCTGCCTGTGCCCCTGTCCTCTCGCCCAGCCGCTGCCCCACGAGCAGGGATCCCCACCTGAAGCACCTCMGCTGGGACGGGCACCCCGTCCCTTGAAAGAGAAAAGTAAGTTCAACCCCAGTTACTGTTGCAAAACTATTGTAAGAACTGTCTTACCATTTGCATTCCTTAGTTGCATTCCTTTCTTAGCTTCACTTACATAGTTCTAATTATCTGTTGAGTAGAATTGATAAAGGAACAGGGATGCTTAGAAATGGGTAACTCCTTGGATGATAAGGATGAACAGTCCTTGAGCYAGCTCGTTAGGCCTYGATGTGTAAATCACTGATGACAGGAACCAGGACATTCCGGAGTCGAAGGACTAATGAGCTAATTCCATGACTATATATGGACAAAGGAAATCCGAAGTTCAACCAGCGGACAGYRTGAGGAAGACCATGGACGACCACTGAAGGATGAAAAGACCCTAACCCCAATTTTACTGCRCATGCTCGGACTATGCAAATGAATTCCGGGAACTCATCACCATAGGACTGCCCATTTCCCAGAAAAACCCTGAATATGGATGATACCTTATGTATATGTATGCTTTGATGCTATAAATACTGTAACGCCTGTCCCTTCTGTGTGCAAGCTAGGAGGAGCRATCCCCCTTGCACCCGGCGCCGTAATAAACATACCTGCTTTATAACTCTTTTGAGTTGTGAAGTTTGTTTCCGCACGTCAATTTGGCRACCCAGGTGGGACCTTCTCTGTCCGGCTGYGAGACCTGCTGAGGACRGGACTCCTCTGGGCACCCCCGAGATTTCTCGGGAGGACTCCCCTACTCACCCAGATCATCRCAGRGACAGACAAGGACCATTATTGGCGGACCAGGTATGTTATAACTGGGTAAGGSGATACCTGTAAGTCGTGAGGAGACGCCCTACRCRAGGTAAAGAGCATTGGTGCTCGCCCCTGGAGGGTTGGGGTTTGAGTCCCCATAAAGTGGTTGGGGTTTGAGTCCCCATAAAGTGGTATCCTCGAGTAACTTGGGGTCTCCCGGCCGTAGGGCGGGAGTTGTATGCAGTACTGTTGCGATTTTCATCTGTCTCGGTTGTAATTATTCGGTACCGTGCATGGTTTGATTGGATTGTGTCGGTTAAGAATAATAGTAAATCACATTTAAGTGTGAATCGTGGACTTGGCTGTTGTCTTGACCAGTATAAATTAAGTGTAATGGGCCATTTTGCGTGACTGAGTATCTGTGTACGAGTGAKACRCAGCACCACTGCGAAGCSAGTGCAGAGTTCCGACCCGCGGTTCCGTATKCTCCRCGAGGAGAGCGGCCGGAGAYGAACGAAGCGAACGATATAATGATCGTAACTGTGATTGTCCTTATCGTTGTCRTAAGTGTATAGTATCATACCTTTGTAAGTAAGTGTTATCCAGTGTTTGAGTGAGTGTATTGGGCTAGCCTATGTRTGAGTTTCTGTTACTTGAACGATGTTCTCAGCATTCTGAGTACAACTGCACCCCTGTGTATTTGGTRTGGTCAAAGGATAACGGTACATGCTGGGAATGAAATAATTTGTCCTACATGTCGGATTTGGACACCTTGGGACAAGAAGGAGCGAGCATCACAAGTAGTGGGGACTGTTTGTGGGCTGATCAAACAAAAGGGGTGAAGGAAGGTAGAAGAGATCTTTGAGCTAATTAAAACGAAAAAGCCTCCCCTCTTTGTGCGATAGATGCCACGGTCACCGGCCTATTATAGTGACCAGGTGTTTAAGGTGCGGAAGGGTAATTAAGGTAGACTCGTGCAGTGAGTCGGTATACTGGTTTGGGTGTTGGAAGTGAAGGAGCTTTAGTGATTTTAAACTAGAATTTCACTACACGTTGTATAGGCAGGCGGGATGGGAGGTCAACAGAGCGGGGGCATTTTGAAAAAGAGTCCCCTGGGTTGCATCTTGAGTCATTGGAAGGAAATCGGGGAACCTCCTGGGGGAAATCTCAATAGGAAGACTCTGATAAAATATTGCAATCAGTGGTGGCCATTATATAAATTGGATGACGAAGAGAAATGGCCTTTTAACAGAACTTTGAATTATAACGCTTTATTGCAATTAATGTTGTTTTTAAGAAGGGAAGGAAAGGGGATGAGGTTGTCTATGCAGATATGTTCTTCACTTTAAGGAACCACCCGGAGTGGCAAAAGGAGTGCGGTATAAATTTGGCGCCACAAGACCCTTTAGTATTAGCGTTAGAAAAGGAACAAAAGAAGGAAAAGAAAGGGAAATTAAAGAGATGTTGTTCAGCATGTAGTATAGGGCAAAGATGTATAAGACTAGAGAAAGCAAGAAATCAAGGATCAAATGAGTTGCCAGAACATTACAAACCACCACCAGTGAAGGGACAGCAGGAATGCGAGGACTCCGACGAATCAGGGACCCCTCCCGATAGCCCAGCATCCTCCCGCACTAGGAGTGGGAGGGAACTCGAAGTGGTACAAGCGCCCTTGAGGGAGGCGGTGGGACCAGAAGGGCGTCCCGTTTTAATTAAGGTCCCATTTTCCTCATCTGATTTGGAGACTTGGAAAAATGTAGTAAAAAATTATCGAGCTGATCCTGTAAGTGTAACAAAACACTTCCAATTTTTGATGAAACAACATAATCCAGATTGGGGTGACGTTCAGTTATTATTATATATTCAGTTATTATTATCATATGACTGAAACTGAAAAACAATTGATTATAAAAACAGCCCAGAATTTGGCCATTGATCAGCTTAAGAATGATGGGATGGATATAAAGGACCACTTCCCCCTACAAGATCCCCATTGGGACCCCAACAGAGGGGTTCACAGAGAATTGCTAAGTGCTTATAGAGATTGGATCATAAGGGGAACGGAGCGTGCGATCCCAAAAGTAATTAATTGGTCTGCCCTGTATGCCGTAAGACAGGGCCCAAAGGAGACCMCATCGGAATTTTTAGATAAATTGCRGGACACAATGCGAAGACATACCCCCTTAGATCCAGGTTCAGAAGTAGGAGTTCAACAATTAGTGTCCCTGTTTTTGAGACAATCAGCGCCAGATATTCGAAGGGAACTACAGAATTTAAAACCGGCTGAGAGTAGAGATTTGGAAAACCTGTTGGATGAGGCTTGGAGGGTATATAGTAATCGGGAAGMGGAAGATAGGAGAAAAGGGCATTGGTGGCGGCCTTACAAGAAACCCGGGCAGGGAGGAYTCCGGGGCCAAGAAAGCCCTTAGGGAAAAATCAATGTGCGTGGTGTAAACAGCAAGGACACTGGAAAAATGAGTGTCCAGAAAAACGAAGAGGAAGAGGGGCCCGAGTACAGGCTCATGTCAAGGAAGACTGACGGGGACCTGGGGAATCTACCCTAGCAGATCCACTGGTTATGTTACAGCGAGGGAAACAATGGCAGAAAATGGAATTTTTGGTTGATACRGGGGCAACGTTTTYGGTTTTAAACCAAGCTTTGACGCCTATGGATGATGATTTTGTAATGGTAAAGGGGGCTACTGGCCAAAGCGAAAAGGCACATTTTCTGAAACCTCTTAATTACAAATTGGGAAAACAGTTAGGGGTACATAAATTTCTATACATGCCAAAKTCGCCAAAGCCTCTGCTAGGGCAGGATCTGTTGGAACAATTGGGAGCAGAAATAAAATTTGAAAAAGGGAAGATGATAGAATTTAGAGTGGGGAATCAAAAGCTAATTGAAATCTTAAGTTTAGCTCTCATTAATGTCCCCACTGGGACTGGAATGCCTGAGGAGGTACAAAATCAAGTGTACCCTGGAGTCTGGGCGTCAGAAATGCCAGGGAAAGCGAAGAATGCTTCCCAATAGTGGTCAGGGTTAAACAAGGGGTACATCCAGTAAGAGTTGAACAATATTCTTCGAGGATAAAAGATAGGGAAGGCATCTGGCCGATAATTGGTCGATTTATGAAGTATGGGCTACTAACCGAGTGTGAATCAGAATATAACACCCCTATTCTGCCGGTTAAGAAGCCAGATGGGAGTTACAGAATAGTACAGGATCTTAGGGCAATTAATAAAATAACTGAAGACCTACATCCTGTGGTAGCCAACCCATATACATTGCTCACTAACTTAGTACCAGAATTAGCTTGGTTTACTGTGCTGGATTTAAAGGATGCCTTCTTCTGCCTACCCTTAAGCYCAAAAAGTCAGCCRTTATTTGCTTTTGAGTGGGAAAATCCAGATTCCGGAAGGAAGACACAACTTACATGGACAGTACTACCCCAAAGATTCAAGAATAGTCCCATTCTCTTCGGAAATCAGTTAGCTAAAGAATGGGAACAGTGGGAGCGTCCATCCRGGACTGGGGTAGTGTTGCAGTATGTGGATGATTTACTAATAGCCACTGAGACAAAGGAATTGTGTATAACATGGACCGTCAGTCTGTTGAACTTTCTTGGACTAAATGGGTATCGAGTCTCTCCACAGAAAGCCCAGGTAGTCCAACAACAAGTAACGTACCTCGGTTATGAAATCACCGCGGGAAGCGGACACCTGGGTCCGCGAGAAAGGAGGCCATCTGTCAGACCCCCAAACCCCAAAGAACTGCGCACATTCCTAGGCATGACAGGATGGTGTCGTTTGTGGATTTATAATTATGGACTTTTAGTAAAGCCACTTTATGAACTTTTGAAATCAGGTACGAAAAGCCTCACCTGGAACRGGGAAGCAAATAAAGCCTTTMATCAATTAAAAAAGGAATTAATGGAAGCACYGGCCCTAGAACTACCAGATACCACCAAGCCCTTTTGGCTATTCTCTCATGAAAAGCAGGGAACAGCCCTGGGGATTTTAGCACAAAATTTGGGGCTATATAGGAGGGCGGTGGCTTACTTTTCTAAACAACTTGATGAAGTCAGTAAAGGGTGGCCTAGCTGCCTAAGGGCAGTGGCYGCGGTTGTGCTTAATATCCAGGAGGCTCGTAAATTCACACTGGGCCAAAAAGTCACAGTACTGGTWTCTCACACTGTATCTGCAGTATTAGAGATGAAAGGAGGGCATTGGTTGTCACCACAGAAATTCCTGAAATACCACCAGCCATAATGGTGGAACAGGATGATGTGGAAATAGTGGTTACTAATATTGTCAACCCAGCATCCTTCCTCAGCGGACCATGGGAGAGCTGGTATCTCACGATYGTCTGGAAACAATTGAAGCTGTATACTCCAGCCGCCCAGACCTGAAAGAAGAACCACTAGAAGATGCTGAGGATTCCTGGCACACCGACGGGAGTAGCTTTGTCCGACAAGGAACTCGCAGAGCGGAATATGCGGTAACCACTACAGATCTGGTAATAGAGTCCAAAGCCCTCCCCCTGAAAGGTGACTATGGAGCAAAAACCCTACTCATTACAGTCTGGCCCATGTCCTGTGAGAGTAAGTGTACCATGTAAATCTCAGTAGAATGATAAAAAATCAAAGGTGCTATGTCTACACTGACTCTTTTAAAGCTATGCCTCCCATTTAACCTGTAGGCATGGATATCATTGTATGCTCATGATATGACTGCCCCCCTCCCCCCAAACACTTCAGCACAAAAAGCGGAGATCATAGCTCTAACCCGAGCACTGGAATTGGCAAAAGGAAAAAGGATCAATATTTGGACAGATTCTAAATACGCTTTCAGGGTGGTCCATGCCCACGGAGCAGTTTGGAGGGAAAGAGGACTCTTATCCATTCAAGGAAAGCATATAAAACATGCTGAAGAAATTCTTAGGTTGCTAAAAGCGGYCCAATTGCCCGAAAAGGTGGCTATTATGCATTGTAGGGCTCATAAAAAAGGAGCAACTACCCAAGAGTTGGGAAATGCTATGGCAGACCRAGAAGCTAAAAGGGCGGCTGAAACAAGTCAAGTGGAAGTGCATTCCTTGATTCYAGACGGTAAAATACAACTTGATCAGACAAACTGTGAGCCTAGGTACTCAAGAGAAGATCAGAAACTCATTGAAGATTTAGGAGGAAGAGTAGAAAAGGGCAAATGGGTGAAGACGTCACAGGGAAAAATAGTAGTACCATCTGCAATATTATGGGCCGTGGTTATGGCAGAACGTAGGAAAACTCATTAGGAACAGAGATTTTATACAAATATTTAATTCGGAGTATCGTTGCTCGAAATTTKTAACAGGTAGTCCAGCAATGTGACAAAACAACCCCTGAACAGGTCCTAAGACTCTGTTAGGACAAATAGGAGAGCGAAATTATCCAGGGCAACAATGGCAAATTGATTTCTCAGAACTCCCAAGAAAAGGGGGGTTCCAATACTTATCGGTTCTAACAGATACCTTTTCGGGTTGGCCAGAAGCATTCCCTTGCCAAACTAATAAGGCTAGAGAAGTAACCAAAGTCTTGTTATAAGAAATAATACCAAGGTTTGGGGTCCCAGCAATAATATCCTCAGACCGGGGACCGCATTTTATTGCAAAGATTGTTCAACAAATTTGTAGACTCTTGGGGATAGATTGGCAATTACATACCCCTTATAGGCCACAAGCAAGCGGCCAGGTGGAGAAGATGAATCATTTAATTAAATTGCAGATTGTAAAATTGGGACAGGAAGCGGGGCTCTCCTGGCCTCAGTCATTGCCTTTAGCTCTTCTGAGAATTRGAACGGGACCTAGGGCTAAAGAGGGACTAAGCCCTTTTAAATATTGTATGGAAGGCCCTATATGGTACAAGCAGGAACCTCTACGCAAGTAGAGGATGAGGTAATGACCAACTAYRTAACAGGCTTGCAGAAGAAGCTTCAAGAAGTAGTGAAATGGGTTCTAGGAATGGGAGCTAGAGGCCTTGACGGACCAATTCATGATGTAATCCCAGGCGACTATGTGTATATTAGGTCTCTTTCAGGTTCACCTTTGGAACCGAAGTGGGAAGGTCCATTCCAAGTGCTGCTGACATCCCACACAGCAGTTAAGATTAAGGAGCAGATATCGTGGATACATCACACCAGAATTAAGAAAGAACCCAAGTCACGATGGGAGGTAGCTTCTACTGGACCTCTAAAGCTGCGCATTCAACGAAAAGATGGACATTGATCTTCGGCATAATAGGACTATGGTTGAGAATTATAGGCGCATAGGATCTGAATTTGTACAGCCCAGCTGCTGCCCCACGAGCAGAGATCCCTACCTGAAGCACCTCAGCTGGGACGGGCACCCCATGCCTGGGCGCACCGGCTGYCCCAGCTCCTGCCGCTGCCTCAGACCTGGCTTGGAGAAGCACCAAGGGCTGGGGTGGGGAGGGACAGGGACACGGGTGGGTTGCAGCACTAGAGTTMGATTGCTGCGAAGTCACCTGGTGAGCACTGGTATTGCTAACGGGGAACATGGGATTTGCTACACAAAATCAGATCACTGGGACATCTCATCCTGCACCTTGCTGCTGGAAGCGGCTGATCCTCACCCACTTTCAGAAGGCAGCCCGGAGCAAACGTGACCGTGCAGACACCTGCCCCTCGCAGGGACGGACCCAGACCTCCTGCGTGTTTTTAACTCTACCGTGCACGCCCTGCTATGTGGGATGCGATTATCTCTGCCTGCTGCTAATGATTTTAAAATTACTCATCCTTCCTCAATTCCCATCCCCTGTTTGGTCACTGACCTCAAAGGACCTTCACATATATTGTATCACTGTCCTGCATCCTGGGTAAAAACCTCCCTTGTGTCATCAACAGCTCTCCAGCTTATTCAGGAAATGATGGGAAATGATGTAAAGGAAACTCAGTCACATGAAGGCAGATCCCTCCGCAGAAGACAGAACTGAGGTTGGCAGGACCTCCACAGACCACCTCGTCCATCCCACCCCTGCTCAGGCCGGGTGGGCTAACGCAAGCTGCCAGGGCCATGTCCCCCGGACGTCAGGTATCTCYCAGCACCACAAACCTTGCTAACGCAGGCGCAGGGCGAGACCCAGGCTCAGAGCGAGGGCCCGGGGGGGCACTGCCGGTTCACACACGGGTGCTGCATCTCCTGCGACAAGCTGTTTCTTCCTCAAAAGATCCGTTTCTGGATTTGTGCTGTTTCTCACCTGTCTTCTACACAACAAAATGCTTCACATCTTGCCCTTGCAGAGTACAGCTTATAAACATGCCTGTAAAGCTCAGAAATTGAAGAGAAAAATAGGGTAACTATCCTTTATTTACTTTTAAAGCACTTTATATTTTAAATTGTTTCATATTGTCTGAAGCAGACAACACTCAAAGATGCCAAGTCCTCAAAAAGGTAAAAATAATACTGGGTTCCCTGCACCAGTGCAAATGGAGCATGGCTCCCAAGTCACAGCTGAAGAGCTTCCAGCAGGAGCTGGGGAACATGGACACTTCCCAGACACCCAGTTCCTTCATTTCTGCTGACACAGCCCTTTGTGTCCTGCATTTCCCCAGGAGCGCCGGAGCCTTCCCCGGAGRCATGTGGAGGTTCAGGATCCCGAGCCTGAAGCGGCCCCGCGCTCATGGGGGCTGCCCGATGCTCGCCGCCCCAGCCAGCGACCCCCCCAGCCTCCAGCACCAGCTCGCTGCCGGCTCGCGGCAGGCTCACCCGGGGCACGTGCCACGCCAGCGGCACACGCCCTGGTGACAACGGGGTGAGCGCGGCTCATGCAGCAGGGACKCAGGGATTTCCAGGAATTTGGTCTGTCTTCCCTTTTTGTTCTGCTCCCCACTGCTCCCCCCGCCGACTGTCCCTCTCGCACACACACGTGTCCCAGCCAGCCGCTCTGAACACACGGGGACCGGCATTCTCACCACCGGCTGCCTGCCACACCGAGAGCAGTGTGGCGGGGCGGTCACGGCGAGCCCCCTGCACCGCGCAGACAAGGCGGCAGCACGCTTCCAGCATGCTTCCTGCACGCTTCCAGCATGCTTCCTGCACGCTTCCTGCACGCTTCCAGCACGCTTCCTGCACGCTTCCTGCATGCTTCCAGCACGCTTCCTGCACGCTTCCTGCACGCTTTCTGCACGCTTCCTGCATGCTTGCTGCTGGCATGGCCCCAAGCCCATGGCCACACGCGAGAGCTACGCACAACGCTGCTCAGCTACCGCCATTGCCAGCGAAAATGAATGCATTTGAAATGCAATGAATTGAACGCTGAAGAAGTCCTAGAGGAAGGATCACTCCGACACGTGGGGCTGCGGCGAAGGCAGCTCATTAGGCATTTGTATCACAGACGAGGAGCCGAGAGTAATACATGGGATGACTCAACGCGGCGGCGCAGGAACACARCTGCAGCTCTGTAATTTATTAATAGCTGTGCCGTGAGAAAAACGAGCTGGGCAATCCCCCGCAGCCCCCTGATACGCGGGGCTMGGGGGGGCACCTCTCCCTGGGTCTGCCACGGCCTGGGGAGATGGATACTTAAACAAGCACAAACCAGAGCGGCTTTTGAAAAAGATGCTGGTTAAAACGTTGTGGTAAAAATACACATGAGGAGACGGGTAAGAAATGTACCGTGCTCGCGGGTGGGCTGTGGGATCCCCGGGGGGCYGCCTGGCCTGGGGTGGGCGGTGGGCTTGGGGCTCTCTCCCCCAGCCCCGCGGGTGCTCCCACACAAGACCCCAGCCCCAGCAGCTGCTGCTCCATCCCGTGGTGGGGCTTCACAGCAACACACAGTCTGCTACCCAGCCCCGGTTTGTAAGGGCTCGTCGTGGTTCTGCTTCCGAAACACACCCAGCTGGGAAAGCCCCTGCCCGCGCACACCCGGCCCCTCCTGCGTCACCATTCCCCTCAGCATTCAGCCGCTGGTTTTAGGGATTTAACCTGTAGAGGAAATCACCTCCTGGCTTCATTATACTTACAAAAAGTAAGGGAGATATTCGCGCTCCCATCTGTCCAGTGTAAAACCCAACACGCTATGTTCGTAGCTGTATAATTACCCTGGGCTCAAGTAGGTGCAGCTGAGAGCCTGTTTTGGCTTTAYCCATTGTATTTCCTCTTTGTCCCCGAAACAGAAAGTCTCAGCAATACATCCTCTCGGTCCAGCAGCAGTGCTCCCTCCCAGTGAAACACCAACTTCCCACGGGAACTCTAAACCAGTGCACATCAGTAATTACCAGCAATCAACAGACTTACCACCATCACCACTACACACGATTTTCCTTTTGCACGCGTTGGAAGAAGTGTGCACCAGCAAAACGCAAGCAGCCCGGGCTGCCTGCCTGGTGTCCTGGCTGGCAGGGCTCTGCAAACACAGCTGGGCTCAGACAGACCGCTCGTCTTCCCAGGCCCCCCTCTATAAAATGTGCATTATGAATTCCTTCCTTTTCTTGTCTTTTCTGCATGCAGTGCAGGCACGGCCGCGCAACCGCCTTTGCGACCTCCCGTCGCCTCGCTCCGCCAGCTCTCGGAGCCCCGCAGCGCAGACGGGACGGGACCCGGGAAGCCTGGCCCCAGCCCCCTGCCCGCCCCCCGGCCCTGGCCTGGCCGTGCCTCCTGAGCCGCCCCCGGGCCCAGCACCCACCGCCCCGCACACCGCACCCCTGGGGCTGGGGGCTCGCCCCCGCAGCAGCGGCTGCACAGCCCCCCAGCCAGCCGGGGGGGGCCCTCTGGGGCCAGAGCTCCGCAGGGGCGGCTCGCACAAAAACCATCTCAAGTATGTCAGCACAGGAATGTTGGGTTTTAAAGTCAGAAACACCAAGCTATTGCGTTTTCCAACTGCTGAGGTATTACCATATGAAATACTATACAAATATCCTAAATGCTAACYGTAATATCAGCATTAATTGTGCAGCTTAAAAATGCGAGCAAGCCTAAGTGAATAAAGTGAATAATTATTTAAACAAAACAGCTTTTAACTTATCAAAACATTTGTACTGAATTGGAGTATCATGGCATTTTCAAAACCAAGTGTTTTTGCAACATCAAAACACAACACAAACGTGAAGGGATTTGCTTTGACACTTCTCTGTCACCGGGTTTGCCAAAGCAGCACGTTCGCAGGCGGTGCGAGGAGGCGAGGCGCCCGCGCTCGCCCCTGCAAAATCCCGGCCAGCACAGTTCGCTGGGACGGGCACGCTCCCCGCGGCCGTTCGCAGCAGACAGGTCTGCACGTGGAGGGGCGAGCGGCCAGCCCTGCCGTGGGGGAAGAGGCTCCTTGGGGCCACCCTGGACCCCTCCCGGCGTGGAGCCTGCCCGGGCAGAGGCACCCGGTGGGGCTGGGGTGGCCGGGCACCGGCCGCGGGCGCAGTCAGGTACTGGCACGACTGTCCTGGGTACCCATCCCCGGGAGCATGGCTAATCACTGGCTCAGTGCTGCGAAAGGATGCAGAGAGTCAAGAGATTCACCTGAAACACAGAGCATCTCCGAATGGCAGGGAGACTGCCACAGCCTAGGACTTCTGGCCAAGCGGCTGCCACTCTCCTAACAGAACGTGCGACTCGTGCAAATACATCTCCTCTGCCCTGGCAGCCCTGAGCAGCTGCGGGGCTGGCACGGCCACGGCTGGCTTAGGGCACAGACTCCCCTGCCGCCGCCTCACAGCACAAATCCCAGGACGATCCCCGAACACGCACTTCCAGCTTTCCCTTTTGCTTCTTACTTTTGTTTTAAAGAAAATGCAGGTTTGAAAACTCAGCACAAAGTGGTTGTTTCAGAAACRTCTGCCCAACCGCCAAAGCCCAGAAAGCACGGGTTGGAGCAAGGGTGCAGGGATCTGACACACCGATCCCGGGAATGCCAAGCCGGAGCTGGTGCCGCTCGCTCCCTCCTCCCGACGCACCACCACGTGCATCCTCGGTACTTGCCKAAGGACCCTGTCCTGTCGAGGAATCAGGATGGATGGTGCCCACCTGATAATTAGCCATTAAATATTTTATCTGGATTGTTCACTTGTGGTGTCAGGATTTATATACAGCTCACTGTTCAAGCCTTGCTCTGACGAGAGTTATTATCTTCTCCTTTGGCTTTTCTGAATGTCCGACAACATTTGCCTATTTTCTCAGCTCCCCTGAGAGGGAAGGCAATGCCATCCCCGTTTCACACGTAGGATCTGGAATCACAGAGACGCAGCCCTCGCCCCGCTCCTGCTCCTGGCCCCCCCGCAGACGCCTGTCCCGGCCCCCTGCATCCCAGCTGCCGGGAGGAGAGGCACCGGCACCTTCTGGCRGCACAGGAGAAGGTGGGGCCGGTCCCCCCAAGGGCACCCAGCAGCCACGACACGGCCCCGGCCAGGCGGGACGGTGAGGTTCACAGTGCGCGCAACGCCCGTGATGCTCTTCCTCCTGCTGAAGTCCTGCTGCGGATTTTTAATGGCTATCAAGCAAGGAAAATGGCAAAGCCCTMCCCAGAATAAGTCACCAGTTCGTTTTCTACTCAAAAATAAATTAAAGTCATCTCAGAAACTGCTGAAATGCGCTGTACCAGATTATTAGATGATCTTCAAAGGTCCCTTCCAACCCAAACCATTCTGTGATTCTACGTATCCAGTAAGACAGACCTTAGCTGGAGGTAGGCAATCGATACCCAGCCCAAAGGCAGCCTGAACACTCGATGGGTAACGTTGTTGTAAACAAGTGAAAATAAGGGTAAGATGTGGAAAAGTCCGACAGTCCTACTAATAAGCACAGTCATGAGGTTTTCCCTCAACATGAGGAGTTTCTGAAATGAAAATGTTAGAACTTCTTGAGAGAACAGAGTTTTGACAAAGCTGCAGATCTGCTTTGCTAGAGTTTTAATCTCAGGCTACAAAATTGCATAGAGAATTTAATGAAAAAAAAMTCAAAACAGGTTACTCTGATTTTATTTTTTCACAAGCAGCCTTTTACAAAGCCCCGGAGGGAGCCCCATGGGTGCCACCACCTCCCGCCCTCGGCCACCGCCACGGCTGCACACGGCCGCAGGCGGCACGGCGGCTTTCCCGAGCCGTGCTGGCCGGGCGGTTTCCACCTCGACAGCTTTTGACAGCAAACAGCATTTCCAAACCCAATTTTCCCAAGAGGAAAATCTCACTATTTCTATCAAAAAAAMTGATTTGCCATTCAGAAAACCGAAATGAGACGCTTTGTTGCAGCCCGTTTGGACACTAATTGGGACATTTCCCACTGCCGAACGACCCAGCGTTTTTACCTGTCTGCGAAAGCGCCAGGCAGGGTCCTGGTCCCCCCGCCCGCCCTCAGGGAGCCCCCGGCAGYGCAGGGCTGGGCACCCTCCTCCCCGGGCCAGGGCAGCGGCCGAGGGGTGGGCACCCGCCCGCCCTGCGCGGACCCCCCTCCCCAGGACGAAGGGCAGCCAGAGCCCCAGACGCAGACCCGGGCGCCGCCGGTGCTGCCCCGCGTCCCCCCGGTCCCCGTGCGCGCGGCGGCAACGCGCCGGCAGCGCCGGCAGCACCGGCAGCACCAGGGCCGGGCGCTGGCCCGTTCCCGTCCTGGCCCCAGCTTGCCCTCGCCTGCAATGCTCCCCGCCATTCCTACCGGCGGCCATCAGGCACCCCGACAGCCACGCCGCAGACGCTGGCGAGCCACGTCGCGGGGAAGTCTGCGGCACCATTACTCTTGCCCGACGCCCACCGGCACCCAGCGAGTGCCAGCTGCCGCAGCTGCCCGCGCCGGTGCCGGCAGCCCCTTCGGGGGAGCGCGGCCCCGGGGGGAGGGGGGAGCGCTGGGGGCGGGAAGGGCGGCAGATGCTCCAGGGGTCCAGCAACGCCAACCAATCCCCCAGCCACGTCCTGGCTGTGACCTTATGCCCATTCCCAGTCCCTACCCTCCCGCCCGGGGAAGCCTCCCCGTCCGACCCAGCTGCTCCCGGTGCCGCGCAGTGGTGGCCAGTGCCCGGCGGCACCTCCCGGGGCCCCGCTCCACCACCAGAGTCAACGTCTACATCTCCTTGGCACCTCGGGGCGGAACGAACGCAGCAGCACAAAGCACTCCACAGCACGGAGCCTCACAGGCAGAAAGATTTGAGAAGTTCGAAACAACGTGTAGTTTAACTTGGATAATTTTGAAATTGTACATTATATTAAATGGAACAGAGACTAAGAAAATGCCTYGACATCTCCCAAGTTCAGCCAACTCAGCATGCCCTTGTGCGAYGCTCTGTGCCCCGGCACGCTGGTGGATGGTGCCTCCGCTCGGATTTACCTTCCTCCCCCACCCCTGTGTTGGAGGCTCCAGCCCAGCCCCGGCGTCTGACTCGGAGGCTCTTGCTCCCGTCCCCGGCACAGCGCTCGGTGCCACAGCCAGCGAGCGAGGTGGGGAAACCCCAGCCGGCACACAAACACACGTGGGGATCTGACCATTTATCTTCCAAACAGTCAGGAGAGCAATTTTATTCAGGTACCCACATGGACCTGTGGTAGCAAAAGGAAGCATGAAACTACATATCCCAAAAACGGGGACACCAGAATGTCCTTTTTTTCCTCCACACACGGATGAGCAGTAGGCTCAGCATGAAAATCATCCAGAAGGATTATTCCATCCGTGATCAGATCCTGACAAAAGGCTGGCACCACTGCACAGCGAAACCTGGAACACAGCGTGCCAAACCCTGGCACACATCGCGGCCAGGAAGAGACAAGGAAGTGGCAAAGCCAGAACGACGTCTACCGGTCCCGGAGGCTCTCGGCAATAGGGTCCCACAAAGGAAGCGGGACACAACRTAGGAATGCCCGTACGCCCGGGGCAGCCTCCGGCCCCAGCTGCCCCGCCAGCCCGGACACTGCTGTTCGAAAGAGAGCCACGGCAAGGGGGAGCAAGCGCCCGCGCCAAGGGCGCTGCGGCAGGCTCTGCCTCCCCGATTAAGCACTCCGGCCGTGGGGATCCTCTCCTGAAAACAGCAAAGCAAACATCTCCGCCAAGCCTTGGATTCACCTCCGAGTTGCTGGGTCACTCCTGGAAACTGCAAAAAATGTATGGGATGGGGAAAGCTTTACCTTACTCGGGGGTTGTGTCACGCAAGGGCTTTTGGGGCACAGAAAGCTCAGATTTATCCACAGCCAAAGACATTCACGTGCAAAGGCCCAGGGGCTCCCAGGGGCCCTTGTCTTTTAAACGGGGCATTGACAGGAACTGCTCGGGCTGCCGCGGCACATGGATAACCTCAACGCTGCAAAACTCCCGGTCCACTTTCCCAGTACAGCTCCACAAAGACTCTGTGCCCCTCCCTCAAATTCAGGGGATTGCTCTTTAACAAAAAGGCTGCTTTTTCAAAAATGTTTGCATACTCCTAATTTTAAATGCAGTATTTCATCCACAACAACTAGGAGCCTCATCTTTGCCTCCRGATGCAGCCCTTCATCCTTCCTCTGAGGATTATCCCAGTGCCCATTCTTGGGAAGGGACCCAACTCYGGCCCTCGCCGCAACCCCCTGCACAGCCCCCTTCCCCGGGGACGGCACCCGCTGAAGCACCCCAGAGCCCCGTGCTCGGAGCTACGTGCTGGGGCCATCTGGCAGCTGGGAGCCCAAACTGTTCAGGTGCACAAAGCAGCGGCTTGCTCTCTGCCACAAGCTAGCKGTGGGCCACCAAACCCACCTCCAGCGACCGCGCTGCCTCCTGCAGCTACGTGCTTTGGGGGTGTGCGGGGAGCAGATCTCGCTCGGGAGTGCCCGGGCACCGCGCACCCCTCCGGGTGGGCAACCCGGACCCCTGCGCCTCTGCACGAGGGGAGCTTCCTCCCTGTCGCTACTCGGATGCTTTTTTTAATTAATTGACAAGGAAGATCTGCAACCACGGAGTGCTCTTGCGGTGAAGGCATGAGTATGCATGAGGGCAGGAAGAAACACACGCAGCCAGGCTTTGCTATGAAATCTGGCAAGCAGGAATAGGAAAGTGATTTGGGGAAGGGAAGGAGCGCTCGCTGCCACCGCGCAGCGCTGCCCTGCAGCGTGGACCTGCAGCCGGAGCAGCTCTGTGCCAGCGCAGCCCCCAGGCACCTCCGGGCAGCCCCCGCCTTAAGCAGGCTCTGCTTCACGGCCGACGCTTGCGGGCACAACGCTGCTTGGCACGGTCGCCTTCGCTCATCACACAGCTCGGGGAGCTTTTCCCACTGAATCCACCCCGAACCGAACCTGGGATTTCCCCCGGTCTGGTGTGCAGCTGAACGTGCAGGGGCAACGCGCTCTGGCAGCCCCTGTCTGATAAACTACTCACCCCACAACAGGGCACGCTCCTGCACAGCTCAGGGGCTGAGCCCGGGCAGGGGGCAGGGGC
>JASVER010000057.1:325585-351851 GCA_030449065.1 Oceanodroma leucorhoa | reverse complement strand
TGCTCAGACAGACACAGGGGTGCTCAGACGCAGGGGTGCTCAGATGCAGGGGTGCTCAGACAGACACAGGGGTGCTCAGACGCAGGGGTGCTCGGCCCGGTCTGGCAGGGGGACCTCAGGCACAGCAGCGTGCACCAGCTCTGGCTGCACAGGCTGCCGTGACCGATGACCGCTGCCAGCGGCCCCATCTTGGCAGCACCCAGCAAGTCGCTCCCTCAGGTGACACACAACGTAACTCATTGTACCCTGCTGGGTTCAAAATTCAGGGAGTTGACCCTCCCAGAAGGATTGAAAAGTAAATTTGCAGAGGACACAACAGAAGATAACACGCTGCAGAAAGTCATTAAGCCTATCTCTGTAGTGCAATCAGGAAATTATACACCAAGCCTGCACTATCAGTTCATATCGGTTCTTTTCATAATTGCCAGCTTACTATTTCGAGGCAACAAAATAATGATGCCAAAGGGCTTAAAAACCTGGTATGCTTTGGAGACTATATGAGGTCCCTGGGTATAGGGAAATGTGTAAGGAAAGCTGCGCTGGGCAGGACGGAGACAGGAGAACTTGCAGAAGCCTGTGCAATGTAAAGCCTTGCTCTCGAACGAAGGCCTGTGAGCAGAGATCAGGACACGCGAGAACCATCGAACAGGCCGCGGATGTACGTGCACTGAGGGACCCGTCGCCATGCCGGRTTATCACCTGTGACTGCACAGTCCAGTCGGCGCTTACTAGGCTCGGGACACCAGAAATTCGGTATGGCAGCAGTCTGCAGGGCTGCAACGCGACCAGCGTTCAGGGATTACGGACTCACYATCATCATACAGCCTCTGACGTCATCAGTTAAACAACTGCCAATCAACCAAATGTGAAACTCTCCAAACAGCTACAGCAGCGAGGAGCTGGCGGTGAAGGTCACCAGGTCTGGAGCAGCTCCYGCCGGCACTGACCGGAGCGGAGCTCAGGTGGGCCCCTGGCGCCCGGCGGGATTTTGTGTAACTGACAGCTGGAAATCRCCCTTCCTACACTCGTCAGATGCAGTAAAATCTAACTGTACCTAACAAAGACAAGAAACAGTGRGAGACACAGGACGGTTAAAGCCCCCGAGCCCAGAGAGCACAGCCCGGGACACAAAGGGTACCAGAGGGGTGACCACCACCCCAGGGAAATACAGACTGCTGAGAGACAGGCTTTGGGAAAAGATGGGAGAGGAGACCATTAAGCTCCTATGTCTCATGTGGAAAGGGAAGCCATCAGACTGAAGTCTCAGGGATAACCCCAGAGAATAATCGGGAGCTGGGATTGACAGCGAGGGACCCCGAGCCCCTGTAGAACTGAGAACKCTTCTAAAACAGCATGGCAAAACACGGAGCGCCCGGAGAGCATCTCTAGCCGCCGAGGGCGTCCAGGCCAGGAGCAGGCGCTCACGCTGGGTGAGCCGAGCTCCAGCAAAACACACCAGTCTGAGCTGTCGAGGCCGGAGAGCGGGTCCTGCGCCGTGGGGCTGGCTGGCGCCTGCGACCTCGCATTYGGAGCGCTGGGCACCCTACACACCGTCCGCTACCTCTCCTGCTCGTGGGCACCCGCGGCCCAGCCGGCGGCCGCAGTCAGCGCGGTGACCACAGAGAAAGAGCTCGCCGGGGCGGGGGGCTGCAGGGGGGCTGCAGGTCTGCGGTGCCTCGCCGCCCTGCTCCGCTGGCACAGCCGGGACGGGGCCGACGGGAACTGCTGTCCGGCAGTGGGCTCACATCCCGGATGGCTCCACAGGCTCCGGCTGCCCGAGGGTGCGYTGGGGAAAGCAAGCACCGGCCAAGGCCAGAAATCCCGCGCCCACCACCCAGTCGTCAGCAGAGGAGGGCAGGGATGGGGAGAGAGAGGAGCCGGGGAAGGCAGAGCACCCAGGCAGGAACGGCGGCCAGGACGGGCACGGGAGAGGGGGCTGAGCACGGCCAGTGCCGTCCCCGCAGCGCATCCCAACGGCCAGCTTTCCAGGAGCGGGAGGAGAGCAAAGCCAGTGGGAGGCTGGCAGGGAGAGGAGAGGGATCCGGCCYGGGAGGAGCTGACAGCACAATTCCCCCCGGACCCAATCATATTTAATTTTTCTATTAATTTTCATTAGCCTTTTCCCATTCCTCTGGTTCGTCCACAGTGTTCCAGGATTTGTTAAAAATAAACCATTACTGTYTCGGGGAGCACCTTGGCCAATTATTTTAATACTCCTGGGTACCAGTTATCCAGTTCTGCCACTTTTAAAATGCCTTACTTAAACTGTCACTTTTTAACCTTTTTCTTAGTTCCTGTAGAAGTAGAAAATATCTCACTGTCTCCGTGAGTTTGCATTTCTCTGCTTTTTTGCAAATGACAAACAGAAATAATCACTGAAATYATCTTTCTCTTCTGCATCACCCTTCATGGTATTTCTCTCTTTGCCTAGTGTTAGGTCCAGTCCTATGACAGGCTTTTATTTGTTTCCAAAATGTAATTCTCCTTCTGCACCTGGTACCTGACCCAAGGATATTTAACATTTTAATTAGAAAACTTCCACTGACCTCAGAAGGCAGATATGCAGGCACAAAAAAAGGTCCTCAGCCTGCAGAAATTCTTCTGGGGAGCAGGGCCAAGAATTAAACCGTGGTCTGGCAGAAACGTGGCTCACGAAAGGGTGGCGAGAAGGGCGGCTCCAGCAGCACCCGCTGCCCCCCACCCCAAGGGACAGCCTGCGCCCGCGCGCCTCCCAGAGATGGGGCAGCGGGGTCCCGCCTGCACCCCGGCTCCTCTGCACCCCAAAAGCACCCCGGCTCCTCTGCACCCCAAAATCACCCCGGCTCCTCCGGCACCCCGAAAGCACTCCAGCTCCCAGACAGCTGCTCTGGGCCCGCAGTTTTAAACAAGCGGTCACCTAAGCGGGTGCATCGTTATTTCACGTGTTAATTGGCCATTCCTCCATCCTCTGTTGCTTCACATTAATAAACCACGTTGTTTGGGCTACTCGGGGTAGTGTCGAAACAAGTGTTTACTGGTCATTAAGCACCGAGCTTTGGCTAATAAATAAAGCCTACACCGTAATGCGAGGCTATTTCTTTTAATAAACCGCAACTCAGAACTTGCAAAGACACCGGATCACTGATGAACAGCATCGCTGAAACGTGGAGAGGCTGTACGGTGATTATTTTTATGACCTTACCTCATCTCTGAGTTACAGTTTTGAACAGTTTCTGAATCTAATTATCACAGATCATTTTAATTAATCGGGGAAGGGCTGACAGAACAGTGCTGTATCTTCTTGTCTTTTTCCAAAAGACAGATCAAACACCTTGTAGGATGGAAAAAGTAAAAAAACRCAAACAAAGCAGGTTTCCCTTCAGCTGAACAAGATCAAAAATATTTTACACAGATTTTTGGAAAAAAAAATCCTTAGCCGCTTTCAAAACTTCTAGCCCAAAGGAATTATTCTGAAAGGTCTTTTCCCTCCTTTTCTACATCTTAGTGTATAAAGAAGATAACATCAAATCTGCAGCATGAGATCCAGTCAGGTTGCAGGTTTTATAGCTATCTYTTCTGTGCCAGATAATTTAATGGGTCTCTTGGTCCTAATGTTCTTAACTCAGCAATGTGTCTGAGCATTTTAGATAAGAGACATACTTAAGGTTTTGGCAAAGAAGTTTAGATTTAATTGCTGCTTCAAAAATTGATCAACCGTGCTGCTGTTGCAAGATTTCTGTTGAACTCATGAAACGAACACTTGATAGATGGACACCTACATCCCCCCCAGATCCGTCCGYACAGCAAGTTGAGACTAATCCTGGCTTCAGTCATCAGCAATGCCTCGCGACGGCTGCGCACCGGGAAGCGCTATTTTTATGCCATAATTCAGTTGCACCCAGCTGTGCGCCAGCTGCGCGGGAGCCGGCGCGGCGGCTGCCAAGGACCACGCCAGGCTCCGGCGGCCGCGCCGCACACCCTGCGGCCGTGCAGCGGGTTTCCCCAGCTTGCATCCCATCATGCTTTTGATAGTGGCTGGGAGAAGACAGAGATCTTGGAAGATCTTGATGACCTTTCCCGACATCTTCCCGCCCAAACTGCTCTCAGGAGCAGCGCGGTGCACTCCAGACCAACGGTAAAAGGCAACTCTTGTGCTAYATCAGGTGTGAATAAAACTAGCCGTAACTGCACTGCAATCTATAGTTTGCCAGCTCAGAAGAACAAAGCTCTTCGCTAATTTGCAAACGGGAATCCAACACGTGGAGCACGTCCCCGGGCACTGCCCACGCCACCGCACGGGTTCCTGAGACGTCCCAGCTCCCGGGGAGCAGAGCCGGCTGCTCCCTCCCCGCGGGGCCGGCACCTTCGCCCCTCGCCGCACAGGCCTCCCGCGCCCGCCAGCGCCAAAGGCACCCGGCACCGCCACGGCAGAGCGGCAGGCGGGAGCCCCCGCTCCTGAGCGTTTCGTGCCAGCTCCGGTGGGCAGCGGGCGGAGGCCGGCGCTGGCACGCACACGGCACGCACACCGCCGGCACCCCAGCACCTCCTCGCACGCCGGAGCTCGCAGCTGGCAGGACACGGACCCCGGAGTGCTGCGGGGGCAGCGGTGGGAGCCCACGGGGCTGCCCGCGCGGTGCGATGCCCGGAGGGGACAAACACCCCAGGCAGGCCTGCGGCTCTGCCGGTCGTGGCCACGTGCACCCACACGGGGACAGCCGGTCACCCACCCGCACGGGGATGCTCCGTGGGGAAGGCGCCGCGAGGGGCAGTGCGCTGAGCTCGGCAGCCCCCCCGGAGCTCTGCGGCGCAGGGGTCCAGTGCCGAGGGAAGCCAGCAGCTTCAGCACAGACATCATTCAACTCCCGGTGGCCGTGGCACTGTCACTCTCTGCTGCATCTCTTCCCTGCACGGGTCTTCCCCACCCTCCACAATTTTCAAAGAAAAATGAAAATGAAGTCCATGCAGATCCCAAGCGGCTCYGCAACCGGCACCCCTGGCTGTGTCACCGTATCAGCTAACCACAGAACCCCCGCTGGTCAGGACGCCTGCGCTCAACCAGTGACCAGGCCGGTGATTTTAATCTGGAGTTCGGGCATGTTGTAAACTTATTTATTTTCCATTGAATATATTTAGGTATAATTCCCTCTTATCTTAATTAATATCAGGAAAATTACGCAATTCCCTTTTCACAAAAGGAGAAAGAGCAGCATTATGCGGGAAAATGCTTGTAGAAACAAGAAACCTCAAACTTTTACCTCAGGTGAATTAGCATGACTTTACTGAAGCTAATTGAGCTATCCGTAAATTATGCACAGAAATCAAAGGAGGTACTTTGCTCTCCCCAGAATGTCCTCTTTAAAAATGCATTACTTTTCGTCATTTCTAGGCTTTTAGGCACAGGAATGCATTTTTCCGTGATGTGGTGCGTGTCACATCCTACTCACTGACCCCAGCAAGCTCCTCAGAAAGGAGCTTAACAAGAGGAAGGAAGGGGAGGACACACAGGAGAGCCCGTTGCCAGAGCCCGAGCCGGCTGGATGCGTCCCCGGGTGTCACCAGCGCAGGGAGCAGCACCCGGCCACGACTCCCATTTACTCCAGGTCTCCCACACGTTGCTCCTGCTGCTCAGATGCCCTTAGATTGGCGTGGGGAAGTGGGAGACAGGGAGAGACAAACCCAGACGGGGCTGCTCCCCCCCGCACCACCGCAGCACCCTGCTCGTCAGCTAAACAGCAACTGCTAAGGGACTGCAGCGGGGCGGGGAGGAGAGCTACCCCTGCCCGGAGGGACCCTTTGCAGGGGTTTGGGATGGGGTATGAGCCTTTCTCATCCTTTGCTGTTGCAGGGGATCGAGAAGGGTGAGGGGACAGTCCATGCTTGGAGATTTGGCAGATTTTTCATAGTCTTTCATCTGTTTGTCTTTGCTACAGACAAAAAAGACAATAATGTGCCCCCACCTGCAAACCAGCACAGCTGAGGCAGAGATGACGACAGGTGATTTTGCTAGGAGTTTTTTAACTTTTGTTTCACCCTGAACTGAACAAGAACCAACTCTTTTTCTTCAGAACGATTACTGGGGAGCCCGAACGCCTCAGACTGCCAGGGGACCGGTATCACCGGCAGTCTCCGCAGCACCAGCGGCAGCAGCGGAGCCGTGCAGCGGTCCCCAGCACCCGCAGAGGGCTGCCGGCACCCCGGCTTCGCACAACACCCCACACTGCAGRTCCCTGCAAAATCCGCAATCCTGGGACAGGTCATTCCGAAACTTGTCCTAAATGTAAGAAAAAGTCATCAAACTTAAAACATTTTGAGCGGAGCATTTTGTCTTCCAAAAAAGGGCACTTTTTAGCAGAAAAGTTTACTCAGAAAACTTCCAATTTCCTGATACAAAGGCTGCCTGTTAGTTACAACTGCAGGAAACACCCAGCGGCTCAAGCCCAGCTAAAATGTGGATCCTGTGCCCCCAGGGATGGGGGATTAGGAAAGGATTAGTCGGGGAAGAGACCCTGGGCAGCCAAGGATTTCAAACCACCTTGAATAAACCGCGCAGGAGAGGAGAGGTCTCTGCAGCCCCCCTGGAACGCGGGTGAGAGCGACTGGCTCCTCCGTAGCAGGGACACAAACCTCTCCCTTTGGAAATCGTGCTGCGAGTGCAGCGCTTTCCGCGGCTACTGTAAATGTGCCACCATCAACTGCCAACATTGCAACTCCTGTTGCTGACTGTGGGTTTTTCTTTAAGTTTTATTGTACTAAAGAAAGCAACAGAAAACCAAAAGCGACTTACCCTTCCCACTGTGTATTCTAAGCAGATCCATATGTAACACCGACATTGGTTAAAGGCGCCAAGGATGATGAGTCCCAGGAAGGCTCTGGTGAGATAAGTGAGGAGGTACATCCTCGGAACCAGATACAAGCTACCCATTAACCCCACTGTTTGAGACAAATTCCTCTAGAGTAGTCTGACCTATTCTGACCTATCCTAATTAGCATAGTAAAACCCCCACCCACCGGCAGGAAAGCCCCCTACCCAACAAAGCCCCTTCCCCACTGAACATGCGCAGTAAAAAGAAAAGACACTGTGACTTTAAGTGAAGACGGGGCATTGCAGGAACCAACAGAAGCAAGGACGAATAAGCGTAGATGTAAAAGTACTGGTAACTGTTGCTCGGGATGTATAAAATGCTTACCACGCGTTAACTGAGGGGTGCTAGCTTTGCGGAGTTACCMCCTRGCACCCATCTCTGCGCAGACACGGAATAAACAAGTATCTCGGCTCTGTCTGTGGGATTGCCTTATTGCACACCAGGTAACGAACCCCRCTTGAGGGACAACAATTGCACTGAAGGCTCCGAGATATGTAAATACTTTTTCATGCGCTTAATTTCTGCTGCAAAGAACTGATGCCAATTTAATTTTTTTCAATAAGAAAGTCTTTTACTGAAAATAAAATTTTATTTTAAGGAATCCAAAACTTTTTTTTTTTAATTTTCAGCTTTGATATCAAAGTTCTCCCTTACCTATCTCTTCTGCTTTCTGCTCTTGTTTAATTTCGTAACTAAAAATGGCGTGAGGGAGATGGAGAAAAATAAAGTACTTCAGTTTTCCAGCATGGGGACAGATAAGAGCAGAGCAATGCTGTGGGCTGCACTTTCAGTGCTCACAGGACTGACAATCATTTTCAAGTTAGTTTTCCACTCAGCAGCTCAAGTACCACTGATTTTGTGAGCMCGGTAATGTTACATCTCTCCCAGAAACAGGACTTTTAAGTCTTTTGAAAGATATATGCCTTCTACATATTGCACTTACGCTTTATTGTCAGGATTGCACATTTTAGTCATCAAAGAGACTTTTTTGTGGTAATAATGGTGCTACATTTGCTTCACACGTACTAGCTAGGTGTTGCAGTAGGGGAGGAAGGTTAGCTCCTTCCCTGGCTGGGATGAGCCTTTTCAGCCACCGCTTCACCCCTGGCTGCCACACACACCTCTGAAACACTTTGCAAGTCACCGATGTGCTACAGAGCTCAGCTCCTACTTAAAAATCCCTCTTCTGCCAGTTTTATCCACCTGGCTGCAGGCTCTTCAGAGCAGCACTCGTGTGTGCAGCACACGCCACACACGGCGGCATGTGGTGAGTGAGCGTCCACCCCCTGCTCCCGGTACAGACAGGGCCAGCGCAGACCCCGAACCCCTGGCACAGCCCTGCCGAAGCTCCGTGCCACAAGCCTGAAAAGCCACCACCTGGGGAGGTCTGTCTGTCCGTCTTCAGGGGCTGCTGCGTCTGTCCCAGGCTGCTGCTCCCCACTCTGCCTCCCTCTCCATCGCGCCCGGTGTGGAAGGGGGCTCCTCGTGCACAGCCACCGCTCCGCACCGCCTCCTCTCCTCAAACAACGCCTGCGTGCTCCTCTGCACTTCACCATCCAAGGAGCTGCCRAGCGCCGGCCTGAGGGCGAAGGGAAGCCATCCCTGCTCCTCCGCTCCCCCAGCAGCAGCGGCACACCCCCTCTGCCCGCGGGGCCCCGCGCGCTGCCGCCAGCCCCACCGCCGCACGGAGACCTTAACGAGCTGGAAGCTCATACTGGGACTGGCCGGAGACAGCCACTGACACTGACCGTCACATCGGCGTCCACCAGAAACCGCCGTTCCAGAGGCGAGAGACCAGAGGCYGGTGGCCGAGGCCCGGCTCCCTCACTGCCGCTCGGCCGCCCAGGCTCAGGCACTCGGCCACCACCGCRCAGCCTCTGCCGGCCCCGGGCACCAGGGTCCGGCCGGGCATCGGCCAAGCCCAGCCAGGTGTGGACAATCGGCGCAGGCCTGGAACAACCTGGGATGCTCCCGAAACAGCCACTCCCGACTCTGCTGTGAGCCAGGGCAGAGGGGTCATCTGCCTCCTCCTACCCCTGCCTTCATCTTGCCTTCGCTTTCGGGGTGAGCACTGCGACCGCACTCCAGTCTGCGTATGGGAGCGCTCGTGCTGGGCGAGCTGGGCTGAGCCCCGGGGTGGAGGGGGAACCCTGGGGCGGAGAGGCTGAGCCCCGGGGTGGAGGGGGAACCCCGGGGCAGAGAGGCTGAGCCCTGGGGTGGGCACCCGCCCGGGGAACCTCCCCCAGCACCCACTCGTCCTCCAGGGAGGGCAGAGCCATGCTGACCACATGCCATGGCGCACGTGCCCAGGGCAGCACAACGGAGCTGGAACAACGCACGTGCCCGCTACAGGTGACTGCCAGAAAATAACTCTTGCCGAGCGACCTCGGAAGGCTCGCTGGCACACCAGCTCCAGCCCCCCCGCTCCAACAGCTACGCACGCGTTACTTGCTGATCACCTGCAGCCTGCACCCGCTTTTGGGAGGCGCAGCCTGTATGCCCGTCACCGGCAAGCGGGGCGAAGCCCACCCCTGTGCTCGCCTGGGAGCCAGGAGTACTGTGTGCCACACTGCCTGGGTGCCAGGACCACTCCGTGCTGCACTCGCCTGGGTGCCAGCACCACACCGCGCTCGCCTGGGCACCCAGTGGGTGCCCGGCACCTGCAGGGGGGCTGCCCCTGCCAGCAGCAGCTCTCTGCCCAGTTCGGACACCTCCGTGCCACGGCGTCTCTCGGTGCAGTCCCCTTGCCATGCCCCCAGCTCGCCAGCGGCAGACCCCTGAAATGCCTCTCCTCCTTCCGGAGCCCAGCTGCCCGCCCCTTCTCCTCTCAGTGTCCAAGCTCTTCCCGACGCGGGATGCTGAGCCAGCATCTCCCCTCCTCCAGCACCGGCACCCCGCTGCCATGAGGAACCACCCAGCACCTCTCCCCCAACCTCCGGCAGCACCTGCTGTTTATAAGCTTTCCAGAATAAACTTCCTTGAAGTGTTTGAGAGAAAAATATAAAAATAAAAACAATAACACTGGTAACAATAACTAYTATTATTTTTAAAAGAAAGCCACAGTGCTGTTGCTCTGGCAGATAGAGGCAGTACTCTCCATCCTCTTGTTCCCTACTTTTCACAACCAGGGCCAAGCAGCATGGAGAGACAAAGACAAAAAAAAGAAGGGGTAGTTGTGTCTGGGGAGAAGGAAGCAATAAATAAATGGGTCTCCRTAGACAAGAAGAGCTGTAGGCCAGCCAGAGCCTGCGGGCAGGACCCGAGCCTGCAGGCAGAGCCCCCATCTCTCAGTGCTGAGGACCTGCCACCCCTGCGGAGGCGACTCCTCGTCCTGCGCAGGGACCGGTGCTGAGCTTCCCCCCAGCTGAGATCTGCCGTAAGGACGGAATTGCCAGGCTGAGCAACACTGACTCGGAAACACRACAGGGCAGGAGCTGACCCTTGGGTTTGCTTTTATCTAGTCACTGAAAAACATCATGAAACTTTATGGGGACATGTAAATACCCAGTAGCGGCAGACCAGCATCGCTCAAGCGTCACCAAGAGCAGCCACAGTGCTCCCAGGACCCTGTTGGAGGCAGCAATGGCAGCCCAGCTGATGCCTGGACACCACAGCAGCAGGTACGTCCCTGCGCCAGCACCAGGACCTGCTCGGCTTTGACAGTGATGGGCCAAGAACCAACACTGGACAGCAGCAGCCCGGCATCAGCCTGCTGCTCTCAGATCAGCTGTGACCAGGGGAAGCACCTGGAGGCATCAGAGACAGGCCCATCGCTCCCAAACACCACCGGCACCGCCCAGGAGCTGCTGGGAGAAGAGCAGCCACAAACAGGCTGTGTTAGAAACAGCAGGCAGGAGAGCTGCCAGGAACATTGCCCAGGAAAACAGGAACCCTTTTGTTCACGGGATGCCCTTAAGGCATGAAATTACTCTTCTTTGAACTGAAGGAGAGAAAGGAAGCGAATGCCTTCCATCCCCTGCTCCAGCAACCTGCCTTGATCCTCTGCTCCAGCAAGCTGCCTTGGGTRCCCGAGCCACCCCCGGGGACCCCACCTTCACCCCTGCCCAGGGAAGCTGCGCCGGCTCCAGCTGAGGCTCCCCAAGCAGACTGCCATTAGGTGCCCACCCCAGCCCCCTGAAGAAGCGGCCATGCGTCGACTGGCTGTACCCCAACCGCGGCAGAACGGGGGAAATGTGCCGCAGATGTGGACTGGTACCAAGCAGCACAAGCGCGGTCTTACCTGCCAGGCTCTGGCATTTAGAGATGACATAGGGGAAATGGGTTTCTTACCCAGCCGTGCAGCAGAGCCACAGCGTAAGACAGYTCACACCACTAGAAAGGAATATCGCAATGCTTCCCTCTGCTTTACCCATTTAAATTAGGGGAATGTGCTACTTTGCTATTTGCAATCAGTTAAACTCTCATTTACATACGCACACAGAAAAACAAACAAACAAATCCCCAAAGCACGGAGCAATATCTCCTAGTGATACCACAGCAGCCTTTCTTTCACACAATCTCTGAATGAGATCTGACTGTCCTTACTGCATCTTCTCAGTGTAAAGAGCTGTCTTTATGTGCAATTTCCTTCCGACATATTGACACTCAGCGCATGCACCCACCATGGCACAGCTGGAAATATATTGGAAAAGACTTTTCGCAAAACAAAGTGATTCCATTTTGAAGCCTGGTGCCCCTCAGTAACCGAATCTAATGAAATAGCAGAGCGGCCCACACTCACAGTGGAATAATTCAGCCATCAGCTCTGTCCTCTGTGATAACACGTGGGAATACATTGATATAAYGTGAAAAACGGGCACTGCATGGGACGCAAGCATCATCACCTCCACAGAAGTGATGAGACGTCACGGCCCGACAAACGGGAGGTTTCCTGCGGAAGGATGCACCCCACCGCCCGGCTGCCTGCGCTGGCAGGACAGGGACACGGGAGCGCGTCGCCCCGACAGGCACTGCCGCGCACCGGGGTGCTCCCACCACGCTCACCCTCCTCCTCCCCACCGCATCAGCCTCACCAAGTTTAGAAGGAGGACCAGCAACGCTGTACGCGAGGAGGGCTACGTAACGCCCCCTCCTTCCCTCTTGCCCCAGGAGCCTGCACCACCCATCAGCCCGTGTTCGGGCCACCCTTGAGACACGCCGATCAGCCCTGCCCRCTGCTCCAGCCCTGCTCCAAAACAGTTCTTGGAGCACTGGGATCCTGCCCTCCTTCCCGCTCACAGCCTGGCTGACACAGCTCACCCACTGGGTTCACAGGACAATGAAAACGTCCCTCATCACTCGATGGGACAGCACTGACGAGGCTCAGCCGGCCTCAGCCCGCTGCACCGAGCGAAACATTGCATAGAGCAGGGTTTCGGGAGTCCCCGGCTCTGCCCCTGGTTTGCTCTCCAAGTGCATGTAGCTGCTGCTCAAGCGGCGCATCAGCCTCCRGGCTGCCCTGCCCCGGGCCCAAGCAGTTCCCTGCCCAGCACATGCTCCAGGCGCGGTGCTGCCAGCTGCCGTGCTCGGCATGGCTAACACRAACAAAGCCAGAACGAGACTGCCGGAAAGGAAAAGCTTGTGTAAGGCCTCCTCCACAGCCCAGAGGAGTGGGAAAACCCCACTGTGCTCAGGGGTGACCGTGGAACTCCCCGCCAGCGTGGCTCCTGTGCAGGAGACAGCCTGAGCCTTGGCCACCCGCTGCCACCCCAGCCGGGATCTCACCTGCCCTCTGGGATCCCGCTCACCCTCTCCTCACCCAAAGCCTCGGCCACATTAACCCTTTGGGAGGGGCGCGCTGGGTGCTGCTGGCCAAACCCCAAGAAACAGCCCCAGTTTTGGGGTGCCCAAGGGTGACGGGTGCAGCATGGGAGACGCACAGCTCTCGCCCYGGAGAGCGATGCTCCCCGGAAGCCCCCGGGCACAGGCGCTCACTGGTGGCAGGCGCGGAGCCAGAGCCAGGGTCAGCTCACCAACCCAAAATGTGTGGCCACACAGAAGCCCCTCAGCCCCCAAGGTCGGGCTCGGTGAGCATGGGGAGTGAGAGGCCGGGGGCTGGGGCACAGGGACCGAGCACACCCGGACGGCCGGGCACAAGGAGCTGCCGCCAGCCGGCACAGCTGGAACCGACCGGCACAGCTGGAACCGACCGGCACAGCTGCAACCGCTGCTCTGACAACGCAGAGAGGAAGCTAACATTTGCAAGGATGATAACATCAACTTCAAATCAAGTCAGGGAGGTAGGCAGGTTGCCATTTCCATTCCTGTCCTCATTTGCTGGGGAACTGACTTCCCTCCGTTGTCTTTTTTCCCCTTCATTAACTGGTAACAGGTATCCTCCCCCCCCAGCCCCTCCAACTACCATTAACTCATTCATACGCCATTATCTTGGCTGCGTGAGTGTTGGCTGGTAATTGGGAGCACTGCAGAGACTGTCGTTCCCGGATGCCCAGAGGTGGTGTATTTGCAATTAATTTCATGATGAAACAGCATTCATGCATCAACACGAACTGACATTTAGAAGTACTTAGATACCGTCCTACTGCAACATGACTGTACCATATTAGTGTACAGGCATCTTTATGGGAACGAATGCCATGTCAAAGTTACAGCCTTAACCAACTGCACATTTTAAAGGAAGCAGCAGGGCACAGGTAAAAAGAAATAAGACACTGCATCACACAAGGACGGGAAAAGGAAAAATGTCAGGACAGTCAATCACTGCCAGCACGTGGAAACTCACACCAAGCATCACGGGAAAGCTGCTAGGCTGTGACTGACCACGGAGACCCCAAGCTTTCACTTTCGTCCTCCAAGGAAACAGGCTCAAATCCTGTCATTTTGGGAAGGATCTGAAGAAGCTGCTTGGGCTTCATGGAGAGAAGCAGCACCCGGGAGATTTAAAGCGTTACAAATATTGTAGCGGAAGGCATCGGTCCCAGGAGAAGGTGGCTGCTGTGAAGGGTGCCGAGCGGCTGAGCATTTTGGGCAGGCATGCTGCTGGTGCCCGCCCAGCCAGCAGTGCCCTCCCCGGGGAGAGGGGCTGGGGGGGAGAGCCACGCGTCCCTCCCGCTCCCCAGAACCCGCGTCTTCTGGGGAAAAGGCACTGAAAGGACATCTCCTCTGCCGGCACCGAAGTTGGGAAACCTGTATTTTAACCCTTGTCTTTGAAGCCCGGTTGCCATGGTTACCACAGCACGGCCTCACAGCAACTGGGAAATCAGCATTAATTTCCCCAACACCCAAAAAAGTACATGCTTTTCTCCTGGGATGGGTTTTTCTATAAGGAGAGTCAGGATTTTATGATCTAATATCTCAGAAACTGTCAAGATGGAAATAAACGCTTTATTCCTCTGGAAGGCAGGAATCGGTCTGCTGAGGGCTTGGGCTTTCCCCTGCCCTGCGGTGGGCGAGGGCAGGGCGAGGGCAGCGGGGGGCGAGGGCAGCTCCTCCTCTGCAGCACCCCCAGCCGCTCTGCTCCCCTCCGCGCCTGTAACCCAGGGCCGCCCTCCCACCCTCCTCTGCCTTCTACTCTTTTTGGCAGGGGGAACAGTTTACTGCAGGGGCCTTATTTATTTTACCCTCCGTGCCTAGTCTACTGTAAAGACAGCTGCCAGAGTACTGGCAGTTTGGGGTTTTCCTTCTGACGAACAGTAACTGGCAGACAAGCAAACTCCCTGCAAAGTGCAACCGAGAAAGTAAGTGCTACAAAATAAGAGCAATCTATTCCAGGGTTTACAAGTCAGTCTTTGGTCCTCAGAGATAATTCTCTTCTGCTGTCAGGTGCTTGTACTACTCCAGCACTGCCAGGCTATATGAGCTTCTTTCATGTCTATATTTGCAGACAAGTGTGTAGATACACACTATAATGTTTTTTCACATTATATTTGCATGCAACATGTAAGGAGGGAGGCATTGCCTGATCTGTGCTGCAAACTAAGCATAATATTGTCATGGGATTGCACAGAAAACCAGAGCATGCGTCTGACCAGTATTCATTATTTTGGACAGTGAAACTTCCTGGTCTTTCTGGAAAATTCTGGTAGTCTGGAAACACCTTTTGTGGTCACCCGGTCCCAGCTACACACTGGGGTTGGGCTGGCCGAGTTTCACGGTATGCCTCTCGCCTGGGAGCAAATCGCCTCTCACTGAGATTTAAACTTTAATCTCCAAATCCACTGAATTAGCCATATCCTACTCTGGAGTTACTCATGTACAGTCTTACTGATGTAAAAGAGTTTTTACATATATGTTTCTTCACCCCTGGCAGAGGTGTGCCCAGCCTGTGCATTGCYGTGATGCCAAGGCACCACAAGTCACAAACAAATACCTCTGAGCTCCCCTTTTCAGAGCAGGGCCATGCAATCGCTATGGAAAACGTCCGCAGTCCTCTGCCTTCCCTGGACTTCTGGGATGTAATCACACGGCCCTGAAGGATTTCCCTGTGTACACGACTCGCAGCATTTAGGACCCCACCAAAGGGAACACACGGTTTAGCCCCCATTTACACCTCCATCTGCATCGTGGCACTCGAGCGGCAGTTCCCAAGCCCGCACCATGGTGCCACAGGCAGCTGGAAACGCGGTGCAGCACCAACGGCAGAGCCTGAGCTGGGGACGGGGAGGGAAGCGTGGTCACCCACCGTCACCCACATAGGGGGTACAGAGGGCACACGCCATGCCCTCAGACAGACCACGTTTTGGACACCATTTGGTGAAACGGTGCTTTCTGAGCCACGCTGAGCGTTAAATACCCAGCCTACACTGAAACCATTTCATAAAGCAACATGGTAGTAAAAGCCTTAACAAAATCCCCTGTTTTAACTAGTGCTCAGCAGTAACCCGGGGCAGCTATCCCAGCGAAGCCGTGCAGGTGCAAGGGGCTGGGGAGTGCCGGGTGCTCCGGGGGTCCGGGCGAGCCGCTGGGCAGCGCCTGGGTTTCACCTCCCCAGCAGGCAGCACCAGAGGCTGCCGCAGGCTGACGTGGCGGGGTAGGACGCGGTCACGGGGGTACCACTGCTGCCCCCGCGCCCTGCGGCCGGGACCCCCCCGGCAAGGCGGTGAGCGAGCGCAGGAGATGAGGAAATGGCTGTACGGGATCAGACCAAAGCTTCATCTGGGCTCATCTCCTGCTAGGAGCCAGAGCGGTCGGGGGCAGACATTTGGGAGAGGGTGAGGCAGAGTGGGCATCTCGCAGAGTCCCCCTCCCCTGGCATCCCCCCGGTTCTGTACAGGGCAGGGAGAGCTACCCAAGGGGCAGCTGCTCCCTTCAGCTATCGCYGTTCTGGTTCGGAGGGCAGACACGAGCGAGCCGCCGCGCTGGAAAGCAGAGCTCAAGACTCTGACCTGGCTGGCATCCACATCTCGACATCAGCAGGTCAGCCTGTCACTAATTGAATTATACCTGCATTACTTAATAAACAAAGAATACTCTCAACATTATAACGATGTAATCCTTTAATTGGTTTATGAGCGCAGAGTCCCACGGGGAGTGTCACAAATCCATCAGGATGCCCTGAGCACTGCATCTCCGAGCCGGAGAGATAAGGAGTGTCATATGCCGGCGTTCAGCTCTGGGCTGAGCCGGTAAGGGAGCCAAGCCAGCACTCTGCTCTGCTCTACGCCGCACCGCACCGCCCAGCACGGGCACCGGCACCGCTCCCATGGGCTGCGGAGCCGCCACCGCCGGCAGGAGCAGGCGAGTCAGACCCCGTCCCCCAGCTCAGCGGCCCTGCCCGCGGAGGCACCCTCCACCGCAGGCTGTCTGCCCGCCCCAGTGTGCCGGCGGTGACCCCGGCGCTGCGGTGCGCGCTGCAGAGCCGTCCCAGAGCAGGCACATGGGGCCCCTGCCACGCAAAACGCAAGGGGAAGGCGAGCGCTGCGACCTCCTCGGGGCACTCCAGCCCCTAATCCGCATTCAGTCCATCGGACCTTGCCGACGCAAGTCCCGCCAGACTCCCCAAACACACATGGTGGGGACACCAGGTCCTCATCACCCATCATCTCACCCTAGAAATCCTCTTCTGTTGCACCACACAACTTGCTAACGTAGATGTAAACCACAACTGTGACCATGAAACTCAGCGTGCTTTGAAAAGGCAGCGGAGCCTCGGCAGAGGGAGACCACACTTAGCGGAACTCAGATATCCTGCTCCATGACGCCCCGTGCATGCAGATGTCACTTCAGGATCAAGCCTCTAGTGTAAAAAAAACACTTTCTCATCCTAACACTCAGCATTACTTCCAAAGTTTGCACTGCTGGCCAAACCAGAGGTTGAGGAGGGGACGGGGCGCAGGGCACAGGGCACTGCGGCGGCAGCTGGAACCCCGCACTCCCGCACGCCAGCAGCCCTGCGCTGCCCCGCGCCGCTCGGGGAGCCGTCCGCTGGCGGGAGGACGCGTGCGCTGCTCCACAGAGGTGTTTGGTTTAGGTTTGCCGTGTCCAGCATTACAGGAGAAACACACTGCGGCCTCGGAGCACGAGTGATTCTTCTGATTCACGTGGTAACTGTAATGCTGTTGCCCTTCGCTCTCCTCTTTTATCCTTCACCTCTCTTCACATTCTCAATATAAATCACAGAAGAATTACTGACCATCAGGGAACCATTTGGGTATCTGATTTCATGTATGGCCTGAATTTCAGCTGGCGATGAGCAAGTCCAGCCTCTCCACGGCATTCTGAGTCTCGCATCCTGCTGGCCACAGTTTCGCTCCTCATTACTGTTATTTATTTATTGTTATTATTTTAACTTTCCAGATGCAATTTAAAATACAGTCACACGGTCTGTACATAGGCTTCTTTAATGCTTCTCAGAAGAAATTAAGCTTATTCAGTTCAGCTCTTTGTACCCTTCAGTGAAACTGCAGAAGACAATAATACAGCCCTATGTGAGCAGCAAGGGGCTGCGACGCTCGAATGGAGCTACTGCGGATCACGTGGCTGAGCAATGCAAGCAATCAGACGGCATTTACCTAAGCAGTTTATCTTTTACTCATTTTTATATACTGCACAATGCTACGCTAGTAAAGCTCATTTAAAAACTATTTTCCTAATTTGTTCCCTTAGAAATTAATACAATCTTCATCTGGAACTAGCAGGCAGCTGTAACTATCCATCCTGACCTACTGTGTCTTTTTCCACGGTATTTATCATGTTTTCCTTCTATGGACAGGGAAGGGCATGGGGATTACTTCAATCCACAGAAGGTGTTTGTTTGCAGAATGCTTCTTAAATAAAACAAGTCAGAAACAGTGTGTCTGACCCAGGGCAGTAATGGGCAATAATGAATACAACAGAAATGTGAGCCCTGGGGGAAGTAACCTCCCATTTCAACCACCGCATCAAAATGTCTATAGGTCAGGCTGGGAACACAAACAGCAARCCGAGCCTGCTCTGCTTGTGTCCTTCGAGCAAACAGAGCCCCTGCGCGGGACGGCAGGGAGAGACAAACACCGTGCCACGATGCCATGGCACACACCGCTGTCCCCACGGCAGGGCGGCAGCCAGGGCGGCAGCCAGCGCACCCCCGTCCCCGGGAGGTTCCCCGGTGCCCAGCGCTTTGCTGTGGGTCAGAGGGGACCCCCAAGACCCCGCGCCGAAGCAAGGCGGGGGGCACATCCCGGAGGCACCTCGGCTCCAGGCAGCCCGACATCCCGCAGCCGGGCCTGGAGGGGAACGGGAGAAGCAGGAGGCGGGCAGCGGCCAGCTCTGCTCTCAGGGCTCCCGGCCGTTCCCCCTCTGACACCCGCACCCCAGAGTTCACCGGGCTGCGGCACCCCCGGGTCCGTCTCCACACCCCCAGGACCACGGCGGCGGGGCGAGCACAGCCCCGGCACTGGGCAGAGCCCGGTGGGTGCCCACCACCAGCAGCAGCCATGATGAGCAGCCAGCCTGGCAGGCCACCTGCGAGTCACCTCAGGGGACGTGCCAGCGCAGCGCAGCACCCTGCTCGGTCARATAACACCCCGGCAGGCTGGGGACCACGTCGTGACTCCTCAAGACTCAACGCTCATGGCCAACACTCACTGAAGATCGCCATATGTCACGCAAAGAAATACTAACCTCCCCCTAAGCTGGTAGCCTCTGCAAAGACGTATTTTACTGTAAACCTCCCACCCCACACAGAGAACTGCTAGGCGCTGCGATTCTTTATGCCTTTCTATTACGTTTTTAAAAGCCAGTGCTTTACAGCATGCACAACTCCTCTACTATTTCCAGGAGCCTCTCCACGCCGAGGGGTTTCAGAGAACGCCCTGCGCCCCCCGCCGCGGGCAGCACCGCACCCCAGCCCGGACACAGCCACGCAGGCGAGCGCGCGCCCGGCACACGCGGCGCTGCCCGCGACTGACGCTGCGCGTGACCCTACACGCCTGCAGCAACACGGGTAACGGCACAGCCCAGAGGGCACAGAGCCAGGAACGCCCCGAGGCGCGTGGACAGTCCTACGGACTGCAGAAGGATTACTCACGTGCGGAGTTAAGCCTACGTAAGTATGTTAAGTGCCGGTCTGGAAGGGCTACTCCRCCCGTGCACAGGGCCCTCACCGAGGATGCGGCGAGACAAGAAGCCAGGCTCAGCTCCTGCACCAGCRGAGCTTTGAAATGGCTCCAGTGGAAGTGCTCCACTCTAATGACGCCAGAGGTACAAGAATTASACCCTGGGGTGCTGAAGTTTTCTGAAGAAACTATTAAAAAACCAAGAGACTGCTTTATACCAGCAGGATAAGACAAAAGCATTGCTCTGCAACTTTTAATTGCRAAAACAGTTGTGAGGGCAATGGCTGGGCTGAACAGCCATTACACCGAGTTGCTCACTGTGGGAGCACAGTCTTCACCCATCACCACACACATACACGGCTATGCACGTACTTCTGTTTACCAAACCATGAGCTGAAATATCTTCTTTCTGTCTGGAACAGGAGCAAACCTCCTCGTCTCGGACAACCAAAGAGATGCCGTAGGGCACTAACCACGTCCCCATCGGTATTTCCAACATGCACTAGACCCCCACTGGAGGGCTTCTCGCTGCTTGCCGATACGGGGATGCAGAGAGGGGAGGCGTAAGTGGGACACCTGCGGTGCCCACCTGCAGTGAGGGGGGGGGGGCTCCGTGCAAGGGAACAAGGAGCAACTGGAAAGGAGACTGCACCCTCAAAACTGGTCACTAAGTGCAATCCTTGCCACGTGCCTGGGGACAAGGACACTTCTGTTTGGAGTGGCCCAATCCACCACTGCTAAGACCAGGGCACCAAGTGATRAGCAGCCCAAGGAGGGGTCCCTGTGCGGGCACTCTGCTTGCAAATGCCAGGCAAAGCCTCTGCAGCAACATGTCAGGCGGAGGGCCGGTCCTCTCCAAGTACAGCCAGTCCCCAGCATAGTGCATCACAGCTCTTCCCAGCCTGCGTGCCGGCTCCCTTCCCGCTATTTCCCCCAGCAGCAGGGCACGTGCACACAGCTCAAACACAGAGAAGTCACGGAGGTGCAGCATGGAGCTGGGATGTGCAATGAAACCTCTCTACGATCCAAAGCCATAACCTATAGGGCCCGAGTGCTGCCAGACCCGCAAGCAACACTACGAGGAAAGGTCGTTGTCCGAATCGACCCGCAGCACATCCCCAGCCCCACCATGGGCTGTGCCAGGACCACAGTCCCTGTCAGGACACAGCCTTCGTGCACTGGCAAACACCACTGGATCCTGAACTGGGGCTTGTGCTGTTCTCRTCTCGTTTCCTTACACCGTAGCAGTAGAAAACGCTCAATTTTCTGTGTCAGCTTGCACAGGTTCGGTGGTAGCRTTCAGGGCTCCGCCACTCTCCCGACCAGGTGCCGCTGGGCTGCAGACCCCTCTCCCACGGCCGAGGCTCGGCTGGCAGGAGGAGAGTGGTGGTCGCTGCTCTGGAGCTGCAGTTTGGAGCCTGGCCCTGACCTGCGAGAGCAGCATCGCCGCAGCCAGGCTCCGACAGAGATGAGATGCAACGCTGACGTGTCAGGAGGAGCCCCGAGCGCAGCAAATCTGCCCACAGCACAGCAAAAACAGCTTCGTACAGCGCAGCAGAGCTGAATCACGGTCCCGAATAGAAGGCTCTCTTGTGAAACACCACGTACCCGGCAAAACCACTGAGTCACAGCTGACAAGGCGACAAATCCTGCTCGCCTTACTCAGACCTGCTCCCACGGAGCCTTATCAGGGGGTCTTTACATCAAGTATTTTAAAAGTACGTTGGTGAAAACAAAAACAATGCAGCTACCAGAGCACTGGCAATGCTGCCAACTGTACGTGCCTCTCTTTGCTGGGGGAGAGACTTCACATAACGGGTAAATTCTTAACTCTGGCTAAAACCCAGAGAAGTTTAATCCACACCTCACCCACGTGCAGCAGAGCAATCTCCGCATTACTTCTCGGTGTTGCTAAAGAAATCCCATCCCAAATCCTGGGACCAGCAGCACTGTCACCAGGGTACTGAAAACAGATTTTGGGGCTTCCTCTCRGTGTGACTTTTTCTACTGTGCTTTTTCTTCCTTGTATGTATTTTCCTTGTATGTCCGCTGTATTCCAGCCGGCGGTCAGTCTTTCTGCCACAGGAGGCACACCGCTGTCACACCTCACTGCTGYGGGCTCCTCTGTCAAGCTCAGGCCTCCTGCTCCTCTGTCCCCCTTGGCCAAGCACAGAGACTAGGCAGCACAAAGAATGAGAAATAAATACCCAGGGAATATCAGATATCTGGCAACGTAACAATGCTGAGGCAACGAAAACTAAAGAGTTTTATTTGTCTCCAATCCAAAAGAAGTCCAACGTGATCTTGACAGAGAAGCCTGAACAAAAACTTTAAGGGAAAAAAAAGATATTCTGCTTTAAAGTACAGCTAGCTAATCATGTTTTCATTGAAATGTTTTGCTAAGAGACAGTTCCTGGTGAGAAACTTCATCTAGAAGAGCAACCTCAAAAGCAAGGCGTTGGACTCGGGTGTTGCAGCATCGGGAACCAGCTTCAAACACTCAGAGTTACCGCTGGCCACRTGCTACGCAATTAGAGAGGCATTCACCGAGGTTCCCATTATCGCTTGAATTAGCCATTTGACAAATCACCTTTTGCATTATTCAGCCTGCTCGGGGCAAATATTATTTGTAGAGTGATTTATTCCACGGGAACAGAAGAGCTGCCGCCCGGCTCAGGCCGCAGGCACGGCGCRCCCAGCCTGCGCCCCATCCAGCCGCGCCAAGGCGGGGGCCGGCGGGCAGCCAGGACAGGGGCAGGCGGGCAGGGAGCCCTTCGGACACCACAGGCTCCCTCAGACCCGTCTAAAGAATGGGACAATTCGGCAGTTAGAGCAGCTGCCACGTAAATCCGTGCCCGCTGGTCCCCGGCAGGGCACGGCTCCCGGCACCTCACCATTTCACTGCGCTACRCACCTCTGGCTAGTGGGGCCGGGACCAAGGGGCCAGAGCTATCCCGGGGRGCACAGCGCCCGTTCTTGGGCTACCCTGGGTATGCAGCGACCCGGCTCAAGGGGCTGCGGGCCAGGACCTCCTCCGAGAGCCCTGCCTTCACCTTCTCCTGGCCCCATCTCCTCCCCCGTGAATACCAATCCCTCTCTCTCCCTCTGTAGACTCTCTTAGTTCTCCAAGAACCGTCACCGAGAGCTGCCGCAGAAAATAAAATGATTGTCATTACTATTTCATGACGGGCTGCAGGCCAGTCAGACAGCCATTACTATCATCACCACAATCCAACAGGCGATCCTGTTTGTTGTTTGGGAGTGTATCAGATGTCTCCATCCCTCCCCAGGAGCCCCACAAGACCCTCGCTAGCTCCAGAGAAATGCATACACAGACACAGACTCACCCCTCTGCAGCAGGGATATGTGGGAATACTTATGACAGCCTGAAATTAGGGCCCCGTCTTTCACCCCTGGGTCAGTAACACCACTTCCAAAACCYGACCTGGACAGCCATTACCACCCCTCCCCGCCCCAGCGTGCAGCGACAGCGCTGCTCAGCCCAGCTCCTCCGCCAGCGGTTCCCCGCCGTGCCGCTGCGGAGCGGGCACAGCACGCAGCAGGCTCTGGGCTCCAGCCGCGGCAGCCGCTGCGCACCGAGACCCGCAGCTTTATGGGAACGGACCGCCGAGTTCACCTGGGAAGGAGAATCCCGCTCCCCCCTCTGAACTCCTCCCTGTTTCCATCACAGGGTGGGTCCCACCTCAGCGCTCCTATGGGACGGGGCTGCCCGGCGGGAGAACCGACGCCAAAGGCACCCGCCAGCTCCCCGACCTGCTACACGCCCCAAGCAAATGAGAAGTTACTTCTTGAAGATTTGTCATTTTGTTTTCACAACAGTGTCTCAAACTTCAGGGTACCAGCAGGTACATCTGATTAATTAGAAGCAAATGTTTCTACTTCATTGCAAAGTACAGGATTATTTGATATATATTTCTAGAAAGAATGGTTCACTCTTAAGCAACAAAACCTGATACTGGTTTGGATTTGGCTTTCCAGGCTTGAGCATGTCTCCGATATTGGAGACATTTCTTTCTGCTGTTCATCTACATGGACAACATGCTTTTATTTCCAAAGCATTTTAGGTAACTAACTCAAGAATAGTTTTTATTTAAAACACACACATGCACACTCACACCCCTTTCTTAGCACAAAACCAATCAAATAGTGTCAGCAAGCACATTTTAATAGCATGATATTGAAAAGTAATTTTACTACTAGCTAGAAATGTCTGAAGACTGCAGAGGATATATTTAGATGAGTATAAATAGACAACACTCAGTGATGTCTGGTCAAAGGAGTACAAATCTTCCCTAATGCATGGAATATGCCTGGCCCAAAATGCTTCAGTAGCACTTAAGACAAGCCTTTGCTATTTGGCTCAAGTTCTGCAGGCCCGTTAATAGCAAAGCTATTAGAATGATTTTCTGGACCGGTTGCTTGCTCAGAGAATATTCGAAAGATTGCTCTATAAAACTGAACCTGTTACCACATCTGAAAGCATAGGCAATATTGATCAGCAATGGAAAGCCATTAGCTCTCCAGCGTCTGAAATACCTCCATGTGCCCCAGTGGATGGACAAGCCCTCCAGGCACCTCGGGGTGCTCCACCTTTCCAAGGCGCTTTCGGCTTGCAGGCACCCTTGCTCGCCAAGCCCGTCCCTCCTGGCACACCTGCCTTTGCGTCTCCTCAACTCTGGGGGAGAAACCACACGCTCAGCCACCGCAGTGACCGTAGCCCACAGGAGACCTGTCCGGGGAAGATCGGRTTCTTCCTTGCCATGCTGCTCTGCCATATTTCTTCTGGGGTTCCACCTGTTTTGTCCCACACACCCAGTGAGCCCAGTTCCTGGGTTGGGCAGCCAACACTCTTCTTCCCCTCTCTTATAACCGCAGCCTGTCACCATTCATACCTATGGTGGCAAACGGGAGCCTCTCCAGATGACAAGAGTTGTATGAAAAATTCAGCCCGAGCCCCTAGGAAACCACCCTGAACAGTGCTGCGCCACAGTCCAGCCCTTCTGGTCACAAACAGAAGACGGGAGCGCTCAGCCTACCAGCTCTCGCTGGAACAGGACCGTGGGGAGTCCACTCCTGCAGCTGATGTGTTCTGGTAAACAGGTCAACTGGTTCAGCTCTCAACTCGGTAGTAGGCACCTGAAATACCCAGGGTTTACTGACTGCGCTGCCATGATGAAACCAGTAATTGCTCTTTCTGAAAGCAGAAAGGCGAGCTAATATGCCAGGAGAAGCTTCTTAGTGAGRCTTGTGACTCGAGGCCTCACTGCAAGCTCTGGTATGCAATTTGATAGTCTTACGCATTTAAATGCATTTATTATGCATTTAAACAAATGCATAATCCCATGAGTACAGTCTATGTTTAGAAACGTAGCTCGGGAAGGTGTTTGGGCACTGAGAACACTTGGGCTCTGGTATGGCTCTTTGTGTAGAACTGAACCCGACTCCCAGGACAGCAGAGAAATCGCCGGGCCTTGCTCTGGAGCCCACCGGCACACCTCCACCTGCCAGGACAGACCACGGCAGCACCAGGGAGCCTGGGAGCTGACACCAGGGCGAAGCCTGTACACAGCCCACAGCGTTTGGGGAACGTCTCTAAGCTGCCGGGGAGTCCCTGAGGCAGCAGAAGGCGCACACAGCCCCGAGTACCCAGGGCCAGGGCAGCCCGGGTGTGCCAGGAGGCAGCCCCACCGTACCGCGGCAGAACCGGTCCCAGCACGCACGCTCAGTCTGGGCACCTCCACACCATGCTCCTGGACACACCCACGGCCAGGACCGGTACTGCCAGAGCCAGCCAGGGCCCCTCCACACCGGCAGCCACCCACAGACAGGCAGCAGTAACCAAAAAGGCTCTAAAGACCAGGCATGGATCCATCTCATCTCGCTGGTTTGCTGCCTGGCCGCGCCGACTGGAACAGGCCTGGGCTCACCAGCGCTCACCGGCCGATGCTCAGAAGGAACGAACCGACACCACATTGCTTAGGASACATGTGAAATGTAAGCATGGATGGGGAAGATCGCTATCAAGACAGCTCGATGACCAAGGCACAGGGACTGCTGGCCTGTCRAGCCCCGTGACAGCCAGCTGGAGGCTGTAAAGGGCCGGGCTGAGCCGGAGGCACCCAGCTTCCCCACCCCCGGTCTGGGGGATTGGTGAGGTCACGTTCGTSCCCACAACTGAGACTAACACATCCTTCTGCTCTAGACACTCAGCACAATGAGAAACAGTCCCTGCCCCAGAGACATGACAGACCAGGCRAGAGGGAGAAGAAAGGGGTGCAGGAGGGGAAACACTGCTGTCCAGTGCCACAGATGGAAATGAGAGAGGGCAGCGCTCACGTTACCTCTCATGGCAGACCCCAGCGGGCTCCCTGTGCCTCCCAGCTTGTGCTGGCAAGCACAGGAAGGGGCTTTTRTAAGTGCTTCTAGACTGTGCCCGTGCCTCCCTAGGCGTGACGGCCGCCGAACCGGGCCTATGCCTGTGCACACTCCCCCTCCGCGGGCCTCTCCTCGGCTCCAGCTGCTCCCAGGAACCAGGACGTTTGTGTGCTCCTGACACCAACATGGCTGCGAGGTTTCCGCTGGCTCCTCTACAACTGCTCTGCCATCTCCCCTAACGGGAACCTTCCAGCAGGAAAAAAGGTTTCTCTTGTCCTACATTTGCCTTCCTGCGGATGAGAAGTGTTYGCTACACAGAGAACGGAGGGGAGGGGAAGGGACAGCAGCGCATACCTATCCTGGGATGCTGGAGACAAGCGGCAGCCCTGCAGGAACCAGSAGAGAGGCGTGTGCCTGGGCGAGGGCTGCAGGACGGGGCGACCGTCGGGAGGGCAGGCGCAGGCGAAGAGGGGCAGGCGGGGAGCACCGGCTCCCCCCTCCCTCCGGAGRAGCTCCGCACCGCCCGAGGAGCCC
>JASVER010000057.1:312624-323641 GCA_030449065.1 Oceanodroma leucorhoa | reverse complement strand
GGGGACCGCCGCGGTCCTGCGTGGTGCGTTCGGGCTTTGACCTGATTGCTTGTCCGGCAAATGCGCTCGCAGAATTAGCCCGCGTCGCCCGGAGCAGACACGCGAGGGCGAGAGACGGCGGCGGAGGCTCGGCTCTGACCGGCATGGTGACCGGGCTGCTGCGCACCCTCCGGGCGGCAGGCAACCACCCTGCCCGCGCCCTGCCCAGCCGACCCGTCCTCGGAGCGCCCGGTCCGAGGACACGGGCCATAACACCTGACTTGTAGGAGGGGATGATCCTGGCAGGAAAGGGAAAGGCTGAGTTATCTTTGGGGTCAATAAATTTGGGAGCTTTTAGGGATTTAGTGGTCGTTGTCTGTCTCCGGGAATCTCTAATGGGGAGGATAGTGCATTTCATGCTACGCAATACCAACACCTTTCTCTAATGCTCTTTTGTGAGAAAATGTCAGTGGTGTTGCAGGACCCGAAGCAGAGCGGCAAGAGGAACATGCCTGCAGAGCCTTGAAGAGCTAACGAACCTCGTCAGCTGGCAGCGACCCTGCACCTGGAGGGAGGCGGAGAGGCGCGCCCTACACCCGGTGGGCAATGGGCCCCGTCTCCTCGGACACCCTCCTCTTGGGATGGCTGGCAGCTGCCTGCTTTGCTGGGGCTGCCCAGATCTGCTCGGCTTCTCCAGCCTAAGCGCTCAGGACTCTGCCTGCAGCTGGACCAGCACACAGGGCAGTCGCTGCCGCAGGGTGCAAGGAAGAACTCATCGACTGCTCTGTGCACTCAGAGGCAGCAGAAGCAATGTTGCTGGACATGATGGCATTTTGCTGGGGATGCACGTGGGGGGGAGCCCTGTCCCAGAAGAGGAAAGATGCAGTGACGGTCCTCACACCTCTCTCCTGACGCTGTGCAAAAGATGGTCGTGCCCTGGGATGCAGTGTCTGGCATCAGTGCGGGTGAGAAGGGAATGCAGCAGTGCTCCCAGGGTCAGGTCTGTCCATGTGACCTGAGAAAATTGCTCTCCTTGCAAAGTCTGAGGTGGAAAAAGAGTTTGTGTTTGTGGTCCCCACAGCAGTGTGTGACCCTGGTCTAGGGGGGATCGCACCTCCCAGAGCAGCAGCCATCCGCTGCCCTTCCAACAGCCTCTGAAGCTGCCCAGGGCCTGGCAGCCAGGCTGGGTCTCATAAGTTAGTGTTTATCTCCACATCCCAGCTGCTGTGTCATGGAGCTGGTTCGAGTTGTTATGGGGCAGAGAGGCTAAAGTGCTGGCAGCATGAAATGACTCTAAACCTTCTACTCCCTCCCATGAGGGAAAGCTCATGTCAATAAGCTGATTTTGCTAGGGTTGGCTCTGTGGTTACTCTCCCTAACACTCGGTTCTAGCGCGGTTGTCCTTTGGAGCTGGAGACAGTCTTACGTTCGGCCCTGATTCAGCTTTCACGGTGTGCTGTCCTCTGGAGAGAGCAGAGAGACAAGATGCTCTGTGGTAAAACGTCTGTTATCTTGGCTGATGTCTACCAGATTAGACAGCCTTCTTGGGCTTCGTGTTCAAGCATTTGCTGCTCTGTCAGTTCTCTGCTGCCCCAGGAGCAGGATAGCTGGTSATACCAGCTGTGCGTCTGGCATCAGGAAAGGAAGCAAGTGGCTGGCTACGGCTTTGCTGGAGAAAGGGAAATTAAAACAAACAGTGGGAACTCAGTGGAAGCTTGCGCTTGGAGCTTTGTGTATACTGGAGGGTACGCTGATTTGCTACTGTCCAGCACAAGCACACCATGAGGACTGCTTCAGGACCTCTCTGAACAGGTACCGTTACAGCACAGTCCAGAAACTCTGCGTCCTTGCAGGCAGCTACAGTATCATCCCGCACTCTCTGGCTTCAGCAGTCTGAGCAAGGGCTGCTGCGGCTTCTTTGCCAGCCTGAAATCGGTGTTGGATGTGGGATTGAAATGACACCACTGCCTTGTTAACGTACCGAGTGGAAAAACTGCTCCTCCCTGGAGTGTCTGGGAGCGTGGGGAGCTGTGGATGTGGTGGGGAGGTTCAATCCCTGCTGGGTGAGATGGACAGCCAGTCTGTTAGGTCACTGGACGTGTCTACAGTGATGGCTCTGACTTCGTGTACTCACAACATGTCTCTTCCAGCCACCTTCCACTCCCTCGGCCTTGTCATCAGGCTGCCTTGTGGGTGCTGTCCCACGGCAGCAACAGGGCAGATGCTGGGGTCTTTGGGGTCTTCGGCAGCCCCGAAGGCACTGGGATGCTCTTGGCTGTGGTCTGCTTGCAGAAAGCAAGCCACTCCAGCTGTAGGAGATCATGTGTGTCCCTTCCTGGGAGCACAGCGTCAGTGACAAGCGTGGACTCTGGATCTGGAGGACCGGTGGTTATATGGTGACTCGCCTTCAGCTCAGCTGCTCAGTGGGTGATGCTGCTGGGCAGTCCGGCTCTCCCCGGCTGCCCCTCTCCTGGAGGCTCTTTGTGCTGGTGTTACTGGGCACTTACCCACCACCAAGTGTAGCTCCATGGCCAGTCAGAAGTGGAGTGAAACCCCAGCAGCTTTCAAACAGGAGCGATCAACAGTGCATTTTATTTCATGTCAGAGCAAATCAAGTGAATCCTGGACCCAGACCCAAGTGACAGCGTGTGACTGTTGTGCTGTTGCAGGTCTTACCATGAAACCGTTCCCCTCCCTCTGGTTTGCCCCTCCGCTGTGGTCTCTCCCTGGGGTGCTCCCAGCTGCCCGGGGTGGTACTGCGGGGGTGTCTGGGCCTGTGCGATCCCTTTGATGCCCGGGGGTGGGCTGTTTTGGGAAAGACCTCAGTGGCCTAGGAAGGGGCAAGTCTGTGTCCAGGGGAGCCACCGCATGCCTGGCAGTGTACCCCCGTGCGCCTGGCAGCGTACCCCCACAAATGGTGTTGGCCTGTGTGGCCCCCAGGGCTGGGGATGCTCGGTGTGACTCAGCTGATCTCCCGCATAGCTCTGGTCAGGACTCACCCTGCCTTGGGGACCCCTACTCCCACCGGGGCTCAGCCACCAGGTACCTCACCCATTACCCTTCCTAGTAAGCGCTTACTGCGAGTTTTGTCTTACGCTAGCCTCCAAGCATAGTATTAATGCCTTTTTCCTGGTAGAGCCAGTAACTCCTCAACCTAAAATCTTCCCCCCCTCATAGGTATCATCTTAAAATGAAATAAGGAAAGCTTCTTGAGGAAAGTGCTTTGTACAAATAGTACATAGAGCTGCTTTTATGCACTCTTTCTAACCCTTAATCACCTCATGAAGGAGGGACCTCAGGCCTGGGCACAGTGCCACCTCACTGCAGCTGGTTATGGGGTGCTGTGCTCGCCGAGCTGGCTCCCCACACCTTCCAAACCCACGTGTATGCCCTCCACAGCAGTCACAGGGGGCTGCTTGTCCCTCATCACTTCAGACCTCCTCCCCAGCCCCATGTCATAAACCAGAGCCGTCCTTCGAGCTGCAGCTGAAGCGGGTAGCATCCTCGGGAGTCACTGCCAAACTGCTGGGCAAGCAAAACTGAACACTGTCTTTGGGGCAAGAAAGGAGAAATGCCTCTTTTCTGAGGTGGCGATGCCTGTGCAGAGSTCTGAAGGAGTGACTATTTAGGCATACATCACTCCGCACCAAGCAAAGTGCTTTACGTTGGCACAAGCAGCCCYTTCTCAGTAGGCACCTCTGAGCGTTAATACAGCGTGCTGCGTGTACACCCTAAAGGAGACCGACAGCAGTGCAGCGTAGCAGTGAGAGCAATAGATGGGTGGCTGCAAGTTGTAGCATCCATGCTAAAACTATAAGGCAAGAGGCAGTAAATGTTACTCTCTAAGATAGACTGTTGTACCTCATCAAAAAGTATTTGGAAACTGCAGTGTTTACTCATCCTTACAAGAAGAAAATTCAAAGCCTTAATCACTGAAATGTCAAGTGCTGCGCTGTGTGGAGTGGATCCCCCTCCTCCAGAGCACCTGGGAAATGGGAATCGCTGCGGGCATGAGCGTAGCACCAGCCTCTCCCTCCAGAAGAAGCAGTGAAGCGTGTTGCGTTACCCTGGCACTCATTTCCCACGGATTTTTTTCCGGTTTAAGTTCTTTCGTCTGTAAGATGGGGGAGCTGTTGCATTGTACAAAAAATGGCAGAGGCGTTCCTGCTAGTTCTTAGGCGTTACGTCTTCTTTTAACCAGGCTGCAGGAKGTGGAAGCCTCCCCGGCTGCCACACGAGGCTGCAGCAAGCACCAGCGSTTGCCGGAGCCGCGGAGCAGCCGGTTGCTGCTCTCTCCAGCCAGGGAGGCACGGGGTGAGCGGTGTGTAAACCTGGCCCAGGCAAACAGGTTTTGGAGAGGCCCCTTCCTCATCATTACTTCTGATTTTATTCAAGGTGAACTTAAATAAAAGTTGCGTTTCTATCCGGGGTATGTTGGCGAGTAGTAAAGCACCAGCACAGATTGATTCACTGCTCTTCAGGTGCCTCCCGGCAGCCCCGCTCTGCCCGCCCCTGCCCGCTGGCGCTGCCGGTGAATTGGTCCTCACACCCGAAACTACCGTGGGGAGGTGGGGGGCTGGCGCCGGGTTGGTCCTCAGGTGGACTCGGTTCATCCATTGAAACCAAATCAAGTAAAGAGATACTTAGTAGCTGAAGTGTATCCTTTTTTTACATTTTTTAATCTATTAAAAAAAAMCAGTTCAACTTAGATTTAAATTCATGATTACAGTAATTGCACTCTGTTTGCTTGATCTTAACAGATTTGCTTTTTGAGAAATAAAACAAAACACTGATATACTTTGGATTTTTTTGGAAATCTCCTGCGTGATTATATGAAGATTTCTACCAGTTGGTACCTGGCTTTCAAAAAAGTGGTTTATATCTTTCAGTACTTTTTAATCCGTAGATATAAGCTGGAGGACTAACACAAATTAATGCTGGATATCCAGTAGTGATCTAGCACATGCAACGATTTTGCATTGCATGCGCACATTTTTGTCTGGGGAAGACCTTGAGGCACAACTGAGAAAAGTTTGCTGTGCCATCGAAGAGCCCTTCCCCCTCAGCCCCAAACCTGCTGGGCAGGGCTCTGCCCACCTCTGAGCCAGCGTCCGGCCGATGCGCCGCATCTGTCTTCGGAGCGCTTCCCGCTCCGCGCCATGGCTTGGCTCAGCCCTGCGGCTGCCTGGCCGCGTCCAGCCCCGCAGCCGAGAGGCTGCTTCGTGGCTGGGACCCGAGCTCGTCAAAGCACGGCTCGTTTAGTTCGGTGTGCACATAGAGGAGTGGGAGGAAATATGGCAGCTGCACATGAAATGGGAAGAAAGAGGTTTATTGCAGGGCTGTAAATCAAAAATAGAGAATAAGCCCAGTCATAATTTTAAAAACAGCCTACCCCCAAAAAACCTGTTACCTGCAAAAGGCTGTTTCCTTCTGCCAGGTTTTGTTGCCACCTCCAGGCCATGGACCAGCATTCCCAGGGCAGGCAGGGACCGAAGCAGTAGGGGAACTGCCAGGGGTCCGCTGCGGCCGGAGGGCAGCTCCGACGCGCCTGTTGGAGCTGGGGCAGAGGCCGAATGAAAAGGAGGGGGCTCCCGGCACCGTGAGCAACCCCATTTTTCCAGCTGTAAACAGACATACAGGTTGTTGTGGTTTTGAGGGGACAGAGCTTGCCTTCAGGCCACGAAGCCCTTTTCTTGACGTAGGAGTGCTTTTTACTTTCCCATCTCAGCCAACCACCGGAGGCAGGAACCGAAGCAGACCAGTGGCCCCAGGAAAGGACTCCCTGCTGCAGTGCAACGCTGCTGTCTGATGAGCTGGTTTGGGGGAAAAACAGCTCTAAGTTTCTTCCTCAGAGGGGGATTAATCCCGCTGGATCCAAGGGCAGCAATTGCCCATCGCTGAATGAGGACTTCCGATCGGTGAGCAGCAAGGCGCCCGCTGGGCCCCCTCTCAATGTCAGACCTCGCACCACTGTCTGCCAGCAGCAGGATCGCCTCGCCTGGCATAAGGGAGCCTGCCGATTCTCTCGAGCCAAGAGAGGCACAAGAGGATAATGGAGAAATGGCAAAACACCACTCAAGATGCCTTTGATCCAAGCTGGTAACCATTCAAGCCCACCTACCATCAGTTGAGTGGGCTTCTGCTGCATTTAAATAGACAGAAGTGTTGGGGACTGTGCAGATGAGATGGGCTTCACCTGGCAGATAGCACAGGCGCCTTGTCCTGCTTCACCAGGGCTCAGCATCCCCTGCCCTGCCTAATTAACAGAACGGAGCAGCTGAGCTAAGGATGCACTCCATTGCCTGTCTCCTCCTCCCTTCTTCTGGTAGTATTTGGGTGTGCCCTCAATGTTTTAATAACGTGCTCCCTTAACACTTGCATTGTCTTCATGTTGGGTTTTGGGTTTTGGTCTTTTAAAATTCTTTCTTACTGATATTTCTTTCTTATGCAATTTATTCCTTCTTTGTTGACTTGACTTCTCAGTAGAAAATAGCAAAATCAACATCACCAGCCTGCTCGAATTCCTTAGCATGCTTGCTGCTCTGTAAGAGCCATGTGGAGAGCTCGTTTCCATAATAGACTGAAAAATTGTTTGCTTTTCTACCAGTTGCTGATTTAAGTGTTTTCCTTAAGCCAAATCTTGCATGGAAAAGAGTATCCAATAATTCAAGCCATTTGCACTGTCTTCCTTCTTCTGCATGTCCCATCTCCTGTCTTATATCCAAGAAACAAGCTCAGGGCTCATGTTCAACTGGCTAGGATGGGAGAATGAAGAACTACCAGAGACCTCATTTATGTACACAAGAAAAAAAAGAAAAAAATTACTTTGTTTACAGTCTTTACAGTCTTTAATTTACAGTCTTTACAGTCACAGTTTAAAGCCTACAGAAGCTCACCACTGCCATAACCACACTGAAGTGAAAAAGCTACACCAAAAATGAGCCAACTGTCACTGCAAAATTTTACTCCTGAATGCAGGCAAAGTCTAATTTTGTCTGATGTTTTGCTCCCCAGACAAGGAATGCAATATTCCATTGGAACAGATTTAATGATTATCAGGCATAAGCATGCCAAACAAGCAGAACTGGAAAAATAATAAGGTAACTAATATTTTTGGGAAGTTGCTAATTGGAAAAAAAATACAGACACACACAGGCAAAAGAAGTCTAGTGATAACTCTTCAAAAGAGAGTGAGCTGGAGTCTGGCATGGATCCCCACAGCTTCTGAGCTTGTTCAATTAAAATCAACACTGAATGGGTTTTCTTTCACTTCCATTACTCAAGCTGCATTCTTCAAAGGGATAGCAAATGAGTGATATGCATATGAAAGAACCATGGAGTATGAAATTACAAAATGATACAGCGTTTGGATATTTGCACTTTGAGATATTAAATCTTCTGAAGGAAAATATTTGAGCAAATTCTGAATAAAGAACCCTACACAGGAGGAAGGAAGAGCTGCGAGATAAATCTAATAAGGAAGAGACTAAGCAATTTCCAAGCGCTATTGAATTACTCGGTTTAAGCACGACACAGTATTTCCAGTCTAGGATTTACTCTTCTGTCTGGTCAGGGCAGCAAGCACATTGTGGCACATTGTGACGGCCTTTCAGACCCATCTTTCTGTACACGGCTGCGGGGGGCAGTCTGTGGGGAGCACTTGTGTCTTTCCCATGCAGTCTCTCCTGCCACCACGGTGCCACCGAGGCGGGCCCCAGCTGGCCTGGTGGAGCTCCGAGACGTGGTTTGGGGGTGGAGGGTCTCAGGCTCTGCGTGCTGGGGCTGTGACGAGCGTTGGTGGAGCTCCGAGATGTGGTTTGGGGGTGGAGGGTCTCAGGCTCTGCATGCTGGGGCTGTGACGAGCGTTGGGGATCATTCACTGCCCCCCGCGCCCCCCCTCCCTGCCACCTCCTTCCCTGCTCGCTGCCTTTGGGCGGACGGAGCGCGGCTGCGCCGGGCGGCCCGCGGCCGTGTCGCCCCTGCCCACGCAGGCAGCCATGCCAAGGGGCCACGCGCGGAGGGGACTCGCGCTGCTCTCCCCGGGGGTCTCCCTGCAGCTTCGCAGGGTCCCTGGCTTGGTACGGGCTTGTCTGCGGGTGAGTTGCAAGAGTTTACATTTGCTAGCTGGGTCTCGTTTATGTTCATAACGCAAACTGGGTTCAAGGTCCTGAGTCAGACTTGGATTTAACCCTTTCCAGAGGCTTAGAGGTGCTAAAAAATCACTTCCTTGCTCCCCGGCGCCCACCCTCCTTTCCTTTTTGCAGACCCTGCACTGCTGCAGCACCTCTCCAGGCAGGCCGGGTCCATACCTGCTCACTGTCCTGCAGGGCTCCGCAGCCTGGGGCAGAAGGCAACCAGCAGCAGGTGTCCTCACCCCGGTGCCGCCACTGCCACCCTATGGGGCACACCTCAGCTTTGGCCTTCCTAGCCTTTGCCCTGCACGGCCACAGACATGCTTTATTACGGCTGGCAGCTGGTAAGGAGACCTAACAGAGCTGTGTCACGGTCCACTTGGATCTCTCAAATTTACAGGACAACATACTCTGTAAATTAAACTTTATTTTATAAGCTCATTGAGAAATATAACAAACAACACGACAAACAAGGGCTCAATCCCCTTTGCCCAGACTAGTCTTTCATGTGAATTCACTTATTCACCACTCAAGTCATGAGGTTTCCTAACTTATAACCTGTAACTCTTAACTCGTGCGCCTATGAGCAAAATAGTTCCCTAGCCGAGGGTGAGCGTGCTCATCCTTCCTCCTCCATCACGGTGCAGGCGTCTCCTGCATCACACCAGCAGGTCCTGCTGATGTTGGGTCCATTTCAAAAGCTTTTTGGGTAAGCTGATGTTTTATACCTTCCAGCTTGGAGGTTTGGTCTATACCATTTCCAAGAGTTAACAGATTCTGGTGAAAATGCCCGACACTCAATAAGCAAAGATGCTGGCTGCAGGGGACAGCCAGCTGCAGGTGACAGTGGCTGCATCGTGGCTCTTTCTGGTCACCCRTCCTGCCTACCTGGTGCTCTCGCTTCGACCCAGTGACGCGCTCCCAGCTCACACCAGGTCTTGCTTGGCATGAGCTGTGTTAGCCAAAATCTGAGGGGGAGTGGCGTGAAGGTGCCAGGTATTCCCATCATTTCTTTTTTTTGCGGGGGTTCGCCGGGAGGGCTGGGGCTACCTGCTGCATAGCTGTGCCCGTTCTTGGTCTCAGTCTGACTGCCTGCTTTATTTTTAGTATTACGTACAGATTAAAAGGCATTAAAAGTCACCTGATTGGCACTGAATCATCTCGTATTTTCAGGAATACGCTGCATGGAAAACACTTAGACAGTTGCCTTAGAAAGCTCCTAGCCCTGACAGTCTCTCTAATCACACAAGACTTCCATGCTGTGTTTAAAAATCTCAGAATGCCATGACTTGATGGTAATTGGTGATAATTGTTTCACACACAGGCACTGTATTTGACTAATAACTCCCTTTACAAGAGCCAGGGAGATCAGGGACACCTGGGTCAAGAACCGTCACTGTTAATTACCCTTTTACTCCTCCTGTTGCTAACGCAAGCTTCTCCGCAGCTTCTGCTGGTGTTGACCTTTCGAGGAGCGGAGGCTCAATCCTGCAAGGTCCTGAGCACCGCAGCACTGTGCTCAGGCAGCACCGGGCTGTGCAGAAGCAGGTTCAAGTGCTGCATCCCAGGTCCCCCTTCAAAGGTGGCAAACACGGATTTTTATTTCTTAAGGAAAAGGGGCAGGTCTCTAATCCCCAGTCTGACCTGCCATAGAGGCCAAGAGCCACATGCCCATGGTTTTTGCTGCTGCTGTTTGAAGTTCTTCTGGAGGTGAACCCAGGCTGGGCTAAAGAAAAACAGCTTCAATGGACAAAACTCGAACAGCCCCTTGGGTAAGTTGCTCCAATGACTTACTATCCTTATTGTTAAAATGTGCATCTTATGTCTACTTTTAAGTTTCCTACTGTAGCTTCCAGACATGTATTTTTTTTCTTTTTTTAAAGTCTAGCCCCTAAAGAGAAATGTTTCTCAGGCACTGGGTAACTTTTGCTAGTGTGCTGTGAAAGGCCAGGGGATAACAGGGAGGGGTCAGGCAATAGTAAGAACTCTGCCACCTCCAGCCAAAAACCCCTCTCTTCCCACCCACGAGCCATCCTGCCCTGCACGGTCACGCATCTGCCAGTGCTTGAAGTTCACACAAGGGGAGCTGGAGAATGAAGGCGTTGCTGATACTACCACACAGGCTTGAGAAAATGTGGCTGCAAAAAAGGTGTTGATCATCTGAAAAGGTTGAGAAACTTTGCAAATCAGAATGAGTTATCAGATGGTTTTCCCCTTGTGTCAGTGCTGCCAGACGGTTGCACCGTCGTCCCCTCTGGGAAATGGGTTTCCTTTGTATGGCCAGACCCTACTCTGGGGCACTTCGGCCCCTCCGAAAGGCACAGTGTCTGCTGCCCAGAGGGTCACCCCGGCCCTCCCGAGGGGTGACAAGGGCTCGGTCTCTGCGGCCTCTTTGGAAGAGGCTTCTTGGGAACTGCTGCCCAAGCACAGGGAGAAGCCAGGGCTCTGCCTCGCTGCGATGAGCGGACCTTGCAGGGCACTGCGAGCGCCCGGCCCCGCAGCCGGCTGCCGCCCGAGGCCGGCCCAGGGGCCCCTGCCCTGGCTGCTGCTCAGGAAGGGGGGGGCTCCTGGGGCACCTCATGCGCCYGCACAGAGCCCAAGAGCCAGGTGCCCCACGGGCACCCCCTCCCGCCGGCATGCGGCCACGGAGCCAGGCACCCCCTGCACCCCCGGGTGGGGGGTCGGCCCCTTCACCCCGCTCGGGGTCTGGTCCCCGCAGCCAGGTGCCCACACCAGCCTGAGCCCGGCTCCCAGCAAGGTCCGGAGCCACTGCCCCGCTCCTGAGCATCACCCTCCTCCGCCCTCACGCCTGTTTTCCTGCCTGCCCAGCAAAGCTTCTGTCTGACCCAGCTCTGCTCTCCAGAAGGAGGTGTGTGAATAACAAACAGTTAATCAGATGCTCTGAC